>JARHVA010005922.1:0-82500 GCA_037957365.1 Torreya grandis
AAGGTTCAAGTGAGCACACCCCCTCTCTATGATCCAATTTCTAAATGTAGAATTCCCATGGCTAAAATAAATGATCGAATTCAATAATTAAATGAACCACTTTAAGATGATAGCATACCATCCCAAGAAATTATTTATTTGATGCATGTAGTTGGGTGAATTAAAACACTAAGTAAATCTTCTTAATTTATAAAACAAGGCTTATAAGTCTTGGATAGATTCCAATGATTTACATGGTAACCCTCTTCCAAAAACATTTGTAAAAGCTTCATTGCCTAAGCATTTCCAAATACCATCATTGACTCACTTTAATGAAACTGGAGATCCATTCAAACACCTTCAAGCCCTTCAAAAGTATTTTCCATCTCATGTGAGTCCTTTGATTCTACTTAAGTTGTTCTAGTAGACATTAGTAGGTGATGCAAAAAATTGGTTCTTTCATCTACTACCTATTGGTTCCAAGAATACATATGATGACTTAGAGGAAAGCATTTCTTAGATATTACATAGTAGAAATGGACCCTCATGTTACATATGAGAAACTTACCACATTACATCAAAATAATTTTAGAGCTAATTAATGATTATATTTTATGATTCAAGACTCAAATGTTAATATTGATTTACAAACTAATATATTTAGAGATTTAGCATATCTTTATAAAAGGGCTTTACCAACCTCTCCTCAAGAATTTATTATATTAGATAGAGTCCTCTTTTAGGCACTTATGCTATATAGTTATAGCTTTGGAAAATAAATTAGGATTCATTGAGGTAGATTTAGTTGATTGAATTACTCTAGATTTTATAGTAGTACCTCCATCTATAGCTCCTATCATACAACATCCACCAGGTCCAAAACAAGATAGAATACCACAACAACAAAAAAAAACCATTTAAGAATAGAGAACCAATTTTTAGAGCACCACCTATAGTATGCACTATAAATAATAGTAGTAGGGCACCATTATAGTTTGATTTAGAGTAGGATAGCCCATATGTCATATTATTAGAACTACTAGATAGGAGGTTAATCACATTGCCTTATACTCATCATTGAGATCCACATCTCCTACACAAGCAACACACATCGGCCCTTTTATAACTACAATCATATCTATGAACATAGAGATAATGATTGTTATGGACTTACAGATTGCATTAATAGATGTGTTGGTAATGGTATCATAGCATTTGCATTGGGGGCATCGATATCTCCTCCATCATGGAATAATAGACCTCATTCCTCCATGAGTGAGTCATCCCATGACATTCCCTTCACAAGGATCATCGATTACTCATCATGAGAGTAATGCAGTTTATAGGATACGAGCCTCAAAGGATATCTCCTATCCAACCTAATTAGAAGGTTTGGAGACCATTAGAGTGAGTACAACCTACATATAGTAGTGTAGTCTATTGAGTATATAGTGTAGTTCCATATACATATTGAACACAATCACAAGGAATGAAATAGAGTACCACTATAGAGAGATATTCACTATAGCCAAAAAAAACTAGGTTCTATCTCATGTAGCCACCTACTATGATTAAGATTAGATGATCCCCCATCATAGGTTATAGTTCCATCTTGACCTATTACTCGATCATATACATCATAGAGCAGCACTCCAGATAGATATTCATTATGGCTAATATTTCTAGGACCTAATTCACATAGCAACCCACTACAATTGGCATTAGATGAGCCATCATCATAGGTTGTAGTTCCATCTTGACCTATTTCTCAATCTTATACATCATAGAATACTACTCCTAAATAGATATTCACTATGACTAAGATTTCCAAGACCTATTTCACATAGCAACCCACTATGATTAACATCAAATGAGCCATCATCATAGGTTACAATTCCATCTTGACCTATTATTATTTAGTCATATACATCACAAATTACCAATATAGATAGATATTCACTACAACTAAGTTTTTTAGGGACCTATTTCATGTAATAATTCATTATGATTTTGAATAAATGAGCCTCCTTTATAACATAGTTTTAGATGTACATCCATTAAGGTTGCATCTTACCGATTCTCCACATACAACTATAGCTAGTACATCATAGGCAACATTAGATATAGGGCATGTTCTTACACAACATGACTGGTATGGCCACTTGTTCAATCAGCCATCAAGGTTCAATTATTTTTGAGATTCAGACACAATTGAGGGCCTTCATTGCTAGCATAGAGAGTTTATACACTTCTATAGAGGATTTTTTTAGAACAACCATAATTTCAAAATTTTAGACAACTTCCAGCCATAGTGTTCACACCTGGGGTAGTTTGCATTGAGATCTCATGCATCTACACACAGAGCACATATTTAGAGATTTTTTTCCTACTACAAGATGGGTCCCTAAGATCTCTATAATTGCATCCACTTCTTAGAGTTAGAGGGGGACTCCAAAATTAGTTTCCACTATAGAGATTTGAAAGCATTTACAACATATACAACTTTAAGATCCATATTCTCAGCCTGTCCATCATGCTTCATGATCATTCATGATTCCTCTCCTATATATAGGACACCATGATAGGGAGTATCCCATGAGACTCACATTTTTTAGTATCATCTCTCCTTAGCCTTACTTTTATATAGTCTCCTATGATTGATTATAAATAGCTTATATCAAAAATACCAAAAACATTCAAATATTCCAAAATACAAGAACATTCAAATAATCAAAAATTCAAAAAACATTTTAATTGTATGCATCATCCATGCTTTACATTTATATTGTCATGCTAGACTTACATTTTACTATTCTATGATATTGCTTTTCAATTTATCTACATTACCATGCTTCACTTGATCTTCTTTGAGTGTGTGTAGTGACATATAGACCCTTGATTGCTTTACTCTACCCATTGAGGGGGCATCTTTCTTCTACATTTAAGATATGCATCGATATATTTACCCATTGGGGGCATATTCTACATGACAACACCATCCAGGGTTATGTAATTCCTACACCATTACACTCAAGTTATCACATTGATGTATATTACTTACTAGCTAGCATAGATTAATCTATCGTCACTCACTAGTATACAACACTTGTGTATTTCTTAGCATATACCTAGTTTTGTACTCCATATCTTGCATACTTTAACTTCTTGGTTTGATTAGTTAGATGCAATTGTTATTTTCAGTATTTTGCATGATGTTATTTCTTTCTTTGGCATATCCAAATGTGATTACATTTCTTAGTTACTATTTGTCCCCCTGTATGTGCCTTAGGGAATTTAACAATGTTTTTTGCTTCTATTCTTGTGTGTGACTTAGGACATTTGCCAATGTCCTTTGGTCTATACTCTTCTATGTGATTGTGCCTTTCATGTCAACCTTGCTTATTTCCAATTGTATGTTTATGTGGCATTTAAACATGCCTTGTATGCTTTCTTTCTAGGTTGATTGACATGTGTCCATGTCCCTTATTTTCTTGGGCCCTTGTCCACTCTTGTATTCTTCTTGATTCTTGGCCTTGTGTGCTTGTTTAATTATTGCTTCTCCATTGTTTGCAATGTCATGATCCACATCATGCATTCTCTTAATATATTGGATGCCATGAAGGACATCATGCTCCATCCCTCCACTAACAACTAACAACTAATAATTCTAGTTCTAGTTCAGTATATTACACATGCTTTTACATTGTTATATCTATCTAGGCATACTCGTATTGATCTAACAATCTCCAATTCAAACCATGCTATATCTTGAGATATCTTATTGATTATCATTGTTATATAATGTATTTTCACAACATAGCACACTTGTAGGGCTCTTTATTAAAAGTGTAGTCATTTCAAGGTCTTCATTCCTACCCTCAAAAGAGGGGGCAACAAACAAGGGTTTTATCATAGAAATCAAAGCTCTTATCGATAAAAAAATCAATTTTCAAAATAGTAATTAGAGGTTAAACTAGGTATAATAGACTGCAAAAATAGTGATTATTATAGAATAGTCATAAGTTTTGACAAAGGACAATAGCACTGGACATGGACAATAGTGATGGATAATAGGGTGTATTATTTTTAGTGGTCTTTTCCAAATAGAAAAAAACCCAAAATTATCCAAAAATAGGAAAAAAAAAGTGGTTCAACTATAGTTTTGTCACATATAGACCAATTTAGATTCAATAGTTTTAGTATAATTTTTATTAGAGAATATAGATATAGGGGCATCATGCGTGGCATGATGGATTTCACTTCCAATTTCATATAGGGTAGTTGGTAGAACTTCTAGATCAAAATCCATGTTACAAACACCAATGATTGGGAACAATGTGCATGATACATTGGTCTTCTTTTATTTTTGATTTCAAAATATTACCACGGGGGTTCTTAGTAGTTGTGTGCCTTATTCCATCTTTAGGTGGTTGGCATCATTTTGGAGTGACTTTTATACAAGCCTAACTTCCACATTTTTGAGTGGATTTTACATAAGCCTATTGCCTAGTTTTAGAGTGGATTTCATACAAGCCTAATCTCCTCCTTTCAGAGTGGACAAGAGTGGCTTAGTTTCCAGCATACATTTAGCTATCCATGCCACATTGTCAAATTATACAACATTCATGGGCTTCAAGAGCCATTTTATATGACATAGATTCATACTGGTATTAGTTTATAGCTTCACTTAGTGGGCAATGATGGAGCTACATAACTAGCTAAACTTTGTATTCTTGATCCACCAACTTAGAGGGATTGGATACATAGTCCAAATATTGATTAGCACATGCATGATCATATAGCTTCACTTAATGGGTGATGATGGAGCCAAAGGGCTAGCCTTTGCATTTTTGAGCCACTCTTACGGAATTAAACACTAAAATCCCTTCATGATATTACTTTTGGTGCATCACATACCCAACATAACCAACATCACTCAATGTCATAATAGGTTTTATTTTAGTTTGCATACCTGGTGAGGTGTATTCATTCATTTCTCTTCCTCTCTCTCTTACCTAGCTTTGTATGTTTTCAATTTAGATATAGTGTATCTAGTAAGAATTGATCTACTCTTTGTTTTTATCTTGCTAATTTACACTTTACAATGTGCTCTCTCTATGCACATGTAACATCACACAACTTCATGGGCTTAACCCTTATAGGTAAGTTTAGGTACACTTTCTATTTTCCCTTTATCTTAGTATTTCACTTTACTGCATCACTATAATAAATGGGGGAAAATGTAGTCATATAAAATTTTAAAATTGGTAGCTTGAGTGTGGCTTGTGACATCCAACCCATAGGTACCTCTTGTATTATCTCATGACCCTTCTATCCACCTTTTCATTAATTCTCAATTATATGTGGAATTTCAAAACCTCATTATAGCTCAACCAAGATCCATTTCTCATGATTATTCCATCCCCTTAGATCATGACCCTGTAGGATAAGAATTTTAGTGGTAGACTATAGCACTAAACCCTAGGGAGTGCCATTTCTAGTGCTCTTGTCCAATCGCATTTTGATCCCAGATGACCATTTTTCCCCATTCTTCTTATTCATTATGTCGACCTAGCATGAATACATTAACCCATGACTAATAGATCTCTATAAAATCCCATTCAAAGTTCATTCATAAGGGTTGGCAATTATTTCAAAATCAAGCAAGAATACAAGCAATGCCACTGAAGTAATATTCCTTATTCTCTATATACAACCAGTTGATAGAGCCACAAGCTCATTCAAACCCTCACAGTAGTCCCTAGCCACCTCAAGCACAACTAGTTTAGCATTTTTGCATTCACATAACACTATTTCATAATGCACATTAAGTGGAAGAATTACATATGCCTTGATCCCTCTTCAAAGTATTGGTATGTAGGCAACATGCCCATATAAGGGGTATAGATACACGTCTAGTGCATGTTACACACACTAATCCCCTCCCCTCTTTCTCAAGTTTAATTCAAGCATAATGCAGGTCTAGGGTTGGAGATTAAATCAGCTCTACAATAAGCTTCATCAATAATCAAGACTTGAAATTTCACAAACAGACTAATACAGGGACAATAAACCAAACCTAGAAAACTTAGATCTTTGTGACTATTTTGGATAATAGTGGTAGGAACTAGACTATAGCACCAGACCCTGAAGTGTCATGTTTTTTATGCTCCTATCCTTTTTCCAAACAAAATTTAGATCTTGATTTATGATAGTGTCCTATTACTACACAGCTAGTACTAACTGCTATCTCAGTCGTCTCAGTCATGTTTAAGATATGTTATATTTCTCCTATTTTATTAATATTTTTAGAAAGGTTAAAAATAAAATAAAATTATAAAAATTAGTATCTAATTTATTGCAATATTATTTATTTATTTTATTGTTTTAGATCCTTAACTAAACTAGGAATAACACACCAATATTCCCAAAATAGTTAAATCACTCAAATAAGCCAACTAGGTCTTGTATTTATAATCAACTCGTCCTCTCACCCATATTGGTTAGCTAAGATAGTTTCCATGATTTAATCATATTTTACATAGGTCCTCATAAATTTTTCACACAAGAAACAATCACTCCTTTGGTCGGCCATTACCTCTAAAGGACCAAAACCCTATTAGGTTTTCTCTAAGGCACACATTAAACTCAAACCCATTAGACCATATTGAGTCTCTTCCAATGCTTCAAACACTTAAAATATAACTTATATGGTCCCCTAATAATCTATCATTGGGTCCTTAACACCATTCTCTTCATTTCACACCTTGAACCAAGCTAGTAGGCCTACTTGTCATTAGCCCTTCACACACCCAAAAACTCTACCTTACTAAATGGAAGAATATAGTTAACTTTATAAAATAACCCACTAAAAAAAAATTAATATATAATTAATGACTTAAAACCCTTTCCATTTCCATTGGACATCATTAAATAGTCCAAAGAGCATCAAACCAACTCTTACAACATGACCACTGAGAACTATTAAACACAGTCAAAGTACAATCAAGAACTATTAACTCTCCAAACTTGAATAGGGAAAAAAAATGATTAAAAAATAATTATAATTAACCTTTGAGACCTAATTAACATCTTAAAACTCAATTTATTCTTAAAATCATGGTACCACAAACTCACCTCTTCAAGATGACTACTTAAATTGCTTGTAGCCTCAAAAACACAATCATGAACAACTTTGTCATTTGCACCTAAAAGGAAAATTTAATGAAATATCATGCAAATAAATATATCCTATGTGGTATATATGACATAATAAAATGTATGGATCATTGATTTTGGGATCAACCATTGGTCTTATAGACTAATCTCACAATCTTAACATAGTCTGCGAAGCCATTTTAGCTTCCAGACATTAACACCTAAACCTATCTCTCCAAATTTCATAAATCATGAAAATATAAATTACATTTATAAAAGCATAAATAAGTAAATTGGATGCATTGACTCTTATCATAGAGTCTCAAATTCTTCATTTCCCCTAGCACATCAAGAGTTGCCAAAAAATCTAAACATCCAGTCATGAAAACATGAAAGTATAAAACCTAAGAAATCATAATAATTATATTATATTACATTTAAAATTTTATAAAACCTCCTTATACCATCTTTCAAAATAAAAAACATATGTTGTAATGGCAACTTTGCTCCTGCAGACCATTCTCATTGTCCTAGGTTTCACTGTCTTGAATCATATAGACAAGTCACTTTGAGAGCACCTTATAGATTATATGGAGAATAATAAAAAATTATAAAATAAGGGAAAAATAGGTATAGGTATTAAAATAATACCCAAAATGAATTGATTCATCCCTAGTCACTTGAAACTCATCCCTAAACACATTCTCACTTAGTTTTTCTCACTATTTTCACTATTAGCCATTTTAGCAATAGGTCATATTGGGTAACCAAATTTATTAAAATATAATATATAATTATCCAAAAAACACCATGGAAATCAATAACTATTCTTGGCCTTCAACCTCCAATAACTTGTATGCATTGACATGGTCAACCCTACCTATAACATTAAATTCTTAAAAAATAAGCAATTTTCTATAGTTTTTGCTCACTACCCTAACATACCACTACCACCTATATATGTATTAATGATTCCTATATATTATAAAAACATAAAAAAAAATATTTACCAATCCATTCTAGACCTTTTCTAACAATTTTTCTCCAATTGGGTCATTAAGAGGGTTTTAGACCAATTAACCTCCTTAATGATTATTCATATAGCTTTGCCCCTAAAATTCCAAAATAATGATTGTAAATAATTATTATGATAATTTTCCATCTCTCCCAAAAGGATCAAGACACCATGAAAACTTTACATGTGCCAATGAGCATCTAAACTTCCTTCTCAAGCTTGGAAACCTTTGATTTGCATGAATATGAGACCTACAAATGTGTTTTCTTGATTTACCCTTTAATACATGACTTTATACTTGGTAATAATTATTTAATAAACATATAAAACATCATTTCATGATCATATGTGTTATATCACTTTGAAAAATCAAATTAACTCCTCATTAGACCTCACTATGTCTCTTTACACACTAGGTCTAGGATTGCTAGTGACATCTTAACCTTTGAACACACTTGAAAATTTCTTGTTCTATTTTTAACACCTAATCCACATATAAAATGAACTCATAAAATGGTCTCAATCTTCCATCCATGTTCACATAGCTCTCACACTTCTCGTCTTAACCAACTACCAACCCTGTGTCTTCATACTAGGTTTCTCATGCATGGGTTATGGCTCAATACCTGACCTTGGAGATCTCATGAAAGATTATTTTCCTTATACACATGTTTAAATAGTTTCCAACATTCTATAACATGATTTATCACTAATTTTCTTAACTTCAAGCTCATACATATCAACATCATGCCTCTACAAGCTATGTTCATGCTTAAGAACGAGTCTAAATACACAGGTCTAATAGGTATCATACCTATTGAGGACCTTCCTACCCTTATAGATGAATTATCACCTTATTCATATGTTCAAAACATATTATTCTATTCTCTACCACTTTTTTTACACTTTTTCAACAAGTTCATCATCTTATTACATAACAACAATGTGATAATACTTCATACAGAACTCAAGAATCTACTAGGGAATTCTTGAGCTTATCATGAATACTTATAATGCCACTTCCCATGACCACCTCTAGGAAATCAATGACCTTCAGCTACCTTTGACATCAATGACAACCTTAATTCCATAAACACATCAATAGAACATACCTCAACATGGTTTTGTAAAGGGGAAAATTTAAATCAATAGTTGTACCTCACTTTAAACCCATGATTGTTGATCCCATATCACCTTGTGTGCATAATGGTAACCAATAATAATTCAATATTTTTGGTGGAGGTTGTTGATGATGAAAATTGTACTGTCAATGAATCAACCATTTTGCCTATCGTGAAGGTAAAGTTGGAATCATACTAGTCTAATAGTAAGGTTCTAAAGGTTCAATTAAGATCCTAAGGACATGAGGGATTTTTAAATGTTTTAGAAAATAATGATTAAATATAACATATTCCATTATAATTTTAGAAATCCACTTCTTCAAATAATGAATCAGTTTATATATGAAAGTGTAATCTATCCTATCCAATAGAGAAGATCTATGGACAAGACGATATCTTAAAGAAAATAAGTCTAATTCAATAATATAATATATTTCAAAGTAATATATTATTTCTACTAAAATATCTTCCAAGTAACCTCAAGATATTAAACTACAAATATAAAGTAAAATAAAATTGAGATAAATTAAGATAAATAGACTTTGTATTACATAAATAATCAAATAAAACTCAACACATTAAAGACATAACAAACAACAACCAAAAAATTAAAAATAAGAAACTAATCAAGAAACTAAACTACAACAACAAACTGTTAGGATTGTGGAGCTAAAAGCTTCACTGATGCAGACATGGAGGAGGTTGCAGAATGAGTTGCTAAGTGTCAGAAGTGTTTGGCGTTGGTCTGGCCAACCGGCGTCAGCAGGGTAAGACAGGAAGGCAACCGACGTCGGTCATATATCGGCCGGCGTCGGCGACCCCAGGCAGACAGGGACCGACGTCGGTCGCCTGTGTAGTTCGACTGTGAGTTAATTACGGGCAGTGAGCTAACGAACCAAGAGTTTGCATGATGAGTGCTAATTTTAGACTCATAGCTGCGGATCTAATTATTGTAATTAGATGTCTAATCATTGTTTGGATGAGATCTATATAATAGACTCATGGTTGTATTGGAAAAGTGTGCTAGGGAGTAAGAGAGCATAATTATAAGCTCCTTCTGTGTGTGAGGTAGAGCAATGGTGCTTTCCTCCTAGTGCCACAGTACCAGGTGTGTTGGTGCTGGATTGGAGAGCCAGCTGGGTTCTTCAGGAGTGTAGGATCTTGGTCACAGTTGCATGGCCTATATAGGAGATCTACATGGTAAGTAAGATCGTTGATCTGCAGGTGTATGTGTGTGCAAGGTCGAGGTTCACAGGTGAATAGAACCATTGTTTGATTTGCAGGTGTGCAAGGTCATACAGACAGCAACACAACAGGGAGCAGTATCAGGCAGGATCTACTTGGAGTACAGGTGTGTACTCGGATAGAGCAAGAGAGGAAGGCAAGGGAGTTCCTTCCATAAGTATGGTCTGTTGAATTGCAGGTTGTTGCAGATTCATGGGAGATCTACTTGAAGTACCTTGAGTACTTGTGGAGCACGTGGAGTGCTTGTGGAGTGCGTGGAGCACTTGTGTTATGCGTGGAGCATGGGAGGTGAACATCAACTCTGTATTTGAGTTGGGTGTTGTGACCTGTGAGAGGGAGAGCTTTGGGGAGAAGAATTACTGTTCACTTGAGGTGTGGGAAACCTCTGTAAGGTGGTGGAGAAGAAGTGGCATCTTCTTTATTGTATTCTTTTCTGTATAAAGTGTTAATACAATTTGGTATTGTCTCTCATATGCTGTGTTATTCTGAATTCTAGTTACTTGGTGAATCTGGTTATTTCCGCATATTAAGTTGTTTGAAGTTTGGTAATCAATTGTATGTTTCCGGTTTCGCATCCTGACAAGTGGGATCAGAGCATGTTTGTTGTTCTAGATTCCTGACAAGTGGTATCAGAGCCTTGGTTGTAGGTTCTTAGCTCGATACCAACAAGTGGTATCAGAGCTAAGGTTGCAGGAAGCAGGTTGTGTTTTGATTACAGGGCACTCTCAGGGTTTTCTGATTGAGTGGGAGTAGAGCAACGGCAGATCAAAGTAAGCTAAGAATGGAGGAGTTGAAAAGCACAGACGATTACTCACGGTCTGATGGAAAGAAAGAGTAGCCCCAGGTAGAGGAGCTGGTAAGCCTTGCCAAAGAATTGGCAAAGGGGAAGTGAAGCTGAAATTGCAGGTGGCCAACACACAGGTGTTGATGAAGGTCATGCAGGTCCCAGGTTTGGAGATATGGCTAATTTCTTCAGAAAGATTGGGTGATGAGAGATGCACAAGAACTCTCACAGCGGTAGCACTTGAATTAGCTGGTGGTAAGAAAACATGTATACTTTATCTACTTGTTTATATTACTGATTCTTCTTCTGTTGCAGAGACGTGGCTTCGTAGGCTTGGTCACATGAGCAGGAAGGAGATGCATGTTCTTAAGCGGAAGACAGATATATTTGACAGGTTTAAGAACTGGAAAGCCTTGGTGTTCTTGGAGAAGATGGCGGACAGAGTTCAGTGGATGAGGCTGGATACATCTGAGCAGGGCAGTTTGGACATGGAGATTGATCCAAAGGAGCTCGCGGGTAAAAAGTCATCACTCACAGGCGAACACAGGTACCGGCGTCGGTCAGGAGGAACCGGCGTCGAACAGACAGGTGCCGATGTCGGTCATGTGCAGACCGAAGCCGGCAGTGTCGGGCAGGGTAAGACCGGCGTCGGTCATGGGACCGACGTCGGCAGTATTTAAGACCGATGTCGGTCAGGAGGACCGACGTCGGCAACAGGGACACCAGCGCAGGCAGGTTGGTAGTCAGGTACAGACGCATGGAACTGACGTCGGTCGGATGCAGACTGTGGGGTGACCGAGGTCGGTCACTGTAACAAATTTTGGGTGGACAGCAAGCTGTCAAGGAGTCTCAAACACCCATACGGAGGACTGAAGGCGTAAGTAGGCCCTCAAATTCGTTGTTCCTCTTCTTCATACTTGTTGCTGATTGTAAAGCAGGAAGGATCCAGGAAACAGGTGTGAGCTAGGCAGGATTATGATGCAAAACCAGACGGGAGAGACTTGGTAGGTTTGCCAGCTAGATGAAAGCACAGAGACGAATGGATGCCTTAGTAGAAGAATAGAGAGAACGGATACATGAGATGGAAGACCAGGCATATGGTCTTGAGGAGCTGCAGGACAGTGGTACCAGGTTTGACAGGTGAAGGACGAAGCATGGATTCAGTCAGTGTCAGGTAACTACTGTGGTTTGTCTTACCAGGTGGATGATGAGTCATGACATCATTCTGTTGCTGTATGTGGATAGTATGCTAGCTAGCAGGGGTGTACATACAGGGTTTTGCTGAGCTAAGGGTAAGGTTAGTTCAGTGGCATGTCATGAGGAGTTTGGAGCAGCGGAATTCTTTGACATGGGAGGCATGGAGATCACTGGTTGATTTTGTCTCGAGTGGGAGCTGATGTGAATCAGGTGTTGGCGAGGTTCGGGATACAGAACCGGAGCACACTAAGGGCTGGACAGGTACAGTGTCTGAAATCACATGAGGTTTGGTATAGACCTAAATATTCCCATGCAGTGGGAGCTGTCAGAGTTAGGAGCCAATTCGGGGAAGTGGGTTCTCAGGTTTTCTGAGAGGGACCGGCAGCAGGTGTTGCTATGCAGGGTCAGGACTTCACTACAGGTGTTGTAGGTTCGGATGTGGCAAGGTACTCGGATGATAGGTGGTACATCACAGGTTGTGTGGTGTGTTGTCTTCAGGTGGGAGCTTGAAGAGGGATACAAACCAGGAAACAGATTAGACGGAGTACAGGTACAGGTACAGTGCAGCTATTTATCTCCAAGTGGGAGATTGTTAGGATTGTGGAGCTAAAAGCTTCACTGATGCAGACATAGAGGAGGTTGCAGAATGAGTTGCTAAGTGTCAGAAGTGTTTGGCGTTGGTCTGGCCAACCGGCGTCGGCAGGGTAAGACAGGAAGGCAACCGACGTCGGTCATATATCGGCCGGCGTCGGCGACCCCAGGCAGACAGGGACCGACGTCGGTCGCCTGTGTAGTTCGACTGCGAGTTAATTACGGGCAGTGAGCTAACGAACCAAGAGTTTGCATGATGAGTGCTAATTTTAGACTCATAGCTGCGGATCTAATTATTGTAATTAGATGTCTAATCATTGTTTGGATGAGATCTATATAATAGACTCATGGTTGTATTGGAAAAGTGTGCTAGGGAGTAAGAGAGCATAATTATAAGCTCCTTCTGTGTGTGAGGTAGAGCAATGGTGCGTTCCTCCTAGTGCCACAGTACCAGGTGTGTTGGTGCTGGATTGGAGAGCCAGCTGGGTTCTTCAGGAGTGTAGGATCTTGGTCACAGTTGCATGGCCTATATAGGAGATCTACATGGTAAGTAAGATCATTGATCTGCAGGTGTATGTGTGTGCAAGGTCGAGGTTCACAGGTGAATAGAACCATTGTTTGATTTGCAGGTGTGCAAGGTCATACAGACAGCAACACAACAGGGAGCAGTATCAGGCAGGATCTACTTGGAGTACAGGTGTGTACTCGGATAGAGCAAGAGAGGAAGGCAAGGGAGTTCCTTCCATAAGTATGGTCTGTTGAATTGCAGGTTGTTGCAGATTCATGGGAGATCTACTTGAAGTACCTTGAGTACTTGTGGAGCACGTGGAGTGCTTGTGGAGTGCGTGGAGCACTTGTGTTATGCGTGGAGCATGGGAGGTGAACATCAACTCTGTATTTGAGTTGGGTGTTGTGACCTGTGAGAGGGAGAGCTTTGGGGAGAAGAATTACTGTTCACTTGAGGTGTGGGAAACCTCTGTAAGGTGGTGGAGAAGAAGTGGCATCTTCTTTATTGTATTCTTTTCTGTATAAAGTGTTAATACAATTTGGTATTGTCTCTCATATGCTGTGTTATTCTGAATTCTAGTTACTTGGTGAATCTGGTTATTTCCGCATATTAAGTTGTTTGAAGTTTGGTAATCAATTGTATGTTTCCGGTTTCGCATCCTGACAAGTGGGATCAGAGCATGTTTGTTGTTCTAGATTCCTGACACAAACAAACAAACAAACATGTTACTTAAAGAAAAAAGTAAATAATTAAGTCTAAAGTAAATAAGAATAAAACTAATGACTAAATCAATTAGACTAAAATAATCTAATCTAAAATAAATCTATTAGACTATGTAATCTAGAATGGAACAAAATAAGACTAATAAAATGAACTAAATCTAAACAAAACTATAGTTAATTAACCTGAAATCTAATTAAGTTTAAAAAAAAGAAATTATTCAAAGAAACTTAACTAAACAAAATAGAAATAAATAGTAAGGAAAGAAAAATAAAAGTAAAAGAAACTAAGATTAAAGAAAACAAAAAAGTGAATTAGATTAATTAAAGGCTAATCTAAAATAGGTTAAACAATATTAGAATCAAAGTCAATATAAGGTACAATATAGATAAAACATGTGAGTCTTGAAGAGAGCCATCTTAGCAAAATAATTTGATTTTATTTGAGAAATCAACATCTTTCTTTACAAAATATCTTAAGAGACAACTTTTACAATCAAATAGATCAATGAAATGTCACAAATAGCAAAGTTTTCATCATTATTTAGGTTGAATACTTGGATTCTGTACATAGGACTGCAAGTAGTAATCATTAAAAGATGTTAAACTTAACAAACTTTAGATAATTTGTTATAAATGATAATATAAAAAATAGATATACCTCCATTGCCTAAGCAATTACTCAATCATCAGAAAAATGCCATCGGGTCTATCTATAAAAGTCATGCTATCTCAAATAAATTGCATAAAAAGGAGAGAGATAAATGATTGAATCCAAAATATATAAGTCCTCAATACCTGTGTTGTTCTTCCTCTTCAAATGAATCCTTGATCTCCTTTAATCCTTAAAATTTAGTTGAAAAAGAAGTTATATACTAACCTTATTTATTAGTTTAACTTTATATTAATTGACTTTGTAAAAGTCAATTAATATAAACAATTATTATTTAAAATTTATTTAAGACTTACAAAGTCTCAATGGATCAAGTATTTGAATATAGTTGGGCACTTCTTAATGGACAGGGACCTTAATCAATTAATAATAAAATAGAATAACATATATCAATAAATAAATAGATAAATCAAAGTTTAATAAAATTTCTATTTATATTAATACCATAATGCATATTTTTAAAATTTGACTTAGGCATATATATATATATATATATATATATATATATATATATATATATATATATATATATATATATATATATATCAAAAATTTAAATCTGTTGTATTTTCGAAACATCATCACCAAAATATCAAAATCTAAAAATAAAGTCTCAAGTCTAAAAGTACTTAAGTTCAACATGAAAAATAAAAGTTTATCCTACTAACATAATAATCATCAAAAAAAAAAAAACTTCAATCATTGGCTTCCCATGCTCATTAACACACTCATTGTACTCCATTTCAACTTCTAGAAGGTGAACCAAATTTGTTCCTGAATTAGTTGAGGGATCATCTATCTCCAACTTAATCCATTTGAGAACTCTAACCTCACTTTGAAAATCTATGTTATTTTAACTATCTAATTGCTTATATGAAGTGATTGGATGGATTTAAATCATACATTTCATGGTACCTAAAGGCTACTCCTTCAAACTTAATTTTTTTCATTATAGAATAGGATCTCTCTGAGATGGTGAGGGCTCATTAGAAATAGAAGGCAGGGCAAGTTTAAAAAAATTATTGGCATGGGCTACCTTGATATCAAACTAAGTGGCTTCATTAATAGGGTATATCTCACTAACATGATGGATTCTTTCTGGATTATGTGACTAAATTGGCAAGTGATTTGGATTAATCGACAAGTGGTGAGTGGAATTGATGTGGGAATGAGTCCTAACACCAAATCTACGGCCATGAAATCCTTGATTACCCTTATGATTACCAGGGTTGAAAGACAAATTGTTTAAGACATTCCAAAAATTAGGGTCATTAGCATCAAAGTGAATAGACATCCTAGCACCCCTATTAGCATACCTAGGGCCAAATCTCTTAGCCTTGAAACCATCCCTTGAAAATTTTCTATTTAGGTTCTACTGATTCACATTGTCTAAATTCTAACCCCAACCTCTATTATCTTTACTCCTACTTGATCCAGGTTGATCCCATCCTGACATCCTAATTGAAATATATTCATATAAAAATGATTATGATGACTGAACATCAATATATATTTATTCAAAATGAAATCAAACTATATATATTATGCAACAAACTAAATTGTTCTAAAAATATCAAATATTTTTACAATACTCCATTGATTTCATCAAAATGTCATTTAACCAACTGAACTCTTAAAAAAACTATTATATTCCTTTGAATTCCATTTTCATTATGAATATAAACTCACATATATATCTTTGTTAACCAAACATGCACAAATTTCTAAAACAATTCAGTCATTTCTAGAAGAAGAATTCTTATTCATGACATATATTCTTTAATCCATATAACTTATTCATAATCAAATAAGAGGCTAAATCATCAAACATGAACTTTGAACAAAACTTGTTTTTCCAATTCAATATTTCAAACTAAAAATAAACTATCATGTCTTCTAGAATATCAACATCATACTACCCAAAAAAAATTCAACATGAATCCTAAATAAAAGATATTCTACTAGAATGTTATAATCACATTTTTTATTATTTGAACATATCTTATACATATATACTATGTATAATTCCTACATGCTTCTTTCTCAATAAATTTCAAAAGGAACCATTTAGATAGAGAGCTTCACTAAATTCTTTCCAACTTATTGTATCTAAACTCAAAGAACTTATTATAGTTTCTCAAATCCTAATCATTTTGACATCCTTAAATCTATCATCAAAATAGAACCATAACTTCAAAATTCTTAGCTAACAAAAAAAATTTCCATGATAGATAAAACTGACAAATCTATCCATGTAATATCTCTGTGCATATACAAACTTATCTCACATCAAACCCTAACATGACTCAGTAAGCTCCAAACATAAACTGATATATTTCAATCTATATCACTATAATAAACTTAATAGAAACTTAAAACAAAACATTGATGTCTGAAACATTTTTTTTTAAACATATTTCTAAAATCAAGAAATAAATATTTTTTACTATTTGTTCATTTCCAACGTTGAATAAAAACCCATAATAATTTTGAATATACCAGACTTTCAAGAAGTTTCAACCTTTACAAAATCTTCAAACCCCAAAACTAAAGATCAAATTCAGACAAAATCTTTCACACTATATTTCTACAACATAATCATGCAGGTTTCTTTAAAACCCAAATTATATGAAACTATATAAGGCTTATGACTGAAAATATATTTTCATGCTTAGACCTAATCCATTTTTAAAATCACTTCTTTATGGTAGATCATGAAATAACCTTTTAAAATATTCACATAAAAAAAACATTGAGTTCATCTCTACCGAAACCAAAACTTTAATGAAGCATTATGAAACTATAAATAGCATGTTCGAATATACTTCTATAATTTATATTACTAAAAGAAATCTATAAAAAAAACATCATATATTCTAAAATATCATGCTCAAACTCAAAAAACATGTCTTATCTCATCTTCTATCAAGGACATATCCAAAATAAAATTCATTTCTTATCACTATTTCATGCATAGGAAAAATCATAACGTTCAATAAACTGAAAGCTTTTATCATTCTAAAATAGGCACAAAAAGCTTATTGAAAACTATCCATGTAGACTAGAGCAAATATTCCTTCCATGCAACTAGAAACTTAATCAAAACAACCCAAAACATTATTCAAAATTGATTCATTTTATTTAAGGCATACCTATATGCATTTTTCACAATTTTCCCATTCACAAATCCCATTTGCAACTCTAAAACCAAAATTGACAAAGTAACACTTCCATGAGAAAGCTTCAAAAAATGGACAAAATAATGAAAAATGAAGTTATTTATAATCCAAGTCTCACAACATAACTACCTTAGTGATGTGCCCAATTTTTATTGGCTTCATCCAATCAAGGATAGTAATTAAGCCTACCACCAACCAAATTAGCAATATCATCAAAATTAGCAATCACCAATTCACTTACCAAACCTTTTACCAATATCTAACATTCAAGTCATGTACACATTGCATTAAGTCCTTCAAACCACCAAAATATTATAATACCTTGAAGCCTCTTCGAATATGCCATTTATATTAACTCACCTTGCCAACAAGTACCATGATGTTTTCAAACTAGATTGCCAACTCATATTTCCATACAATGTTTATCCAACAATTTTTTGAAATAAATTTGAGCCAAGACTTATATCATAAATCCTTCATATTTAAAAAAACCTTATGCCTTTCAAAATTTATGCCTCGATACATATAGTTAGGTTACTAATCTTTGAAACAATAATCTTGATGTGGTCACTAGGGCCTTTGAACTAGATTATATTAGAAATTAAGACATTAAAATTATACCTTAGCATTATGAAGTATTAAAAACTTATAACCCCCTTAGGATGCTTAATTTCCTTAGGAAATAATTAGTCCAATTCTCAAACCATCCTTAATCATGTCAATATTTCCAAAATGTCAACTAAATTACAAGTGAATTTTGCATGAATGTGAGACATTAATTGAATTTATGAATCCATAAAATAATCATAATCGACTTTCAAATTAAAGTTTATAATAAATTAAATGATGCTTTTGATTTATTAAACCAAAAGATACATTGTTTCCACTGACTAATCTATCTGTATAATCACAATTTGAGAATCAATTGATAGAGTTATCATTATAACTAATTTATATACCATTCTTATTTGGCTCAAACCAAATTTCACATTTCCACTGAAAATATCAAATTAGTCACCACAAACTATTCACTATCAAATGAAAATTGATATGAAATTTATATCATAGTTGAAAATCAATGTATATATCTGGATCATCATGACAATCATATAATGCTTTCAACCATCAAAAGTGTCCCTATTTCAAACTGAAAATGTTGAATTGTGATCTGATCATGAATCAACTAAAAAATAAAATGACTAATCACAAACATTCACAGTGATAAACATATATGCATATTTGATTCATTCATCCATTTATGCTTTTCAAAACCACTCAAAATATAAATATGAATTCATAAACCAATCATCATCAACTTATAATTGGAAATATGCATCTAAATATACTACCAATTGACTAGGTCCCAAACACATTTTTAAACTTTATGACTGAGTCATCTCTATGGAAAAAAGTATTAGTTTTAGAAAAAATTGAGGGGGTGTGAAAAATGGGCATAGCGGAGGTGGCAATGGAAAATGAGGTTGTATGTTCCTTCATATGACATGGCAATGAGTGTGTAAGGAGGAGACATTTTGTGTTACATTAAGTTTGATCAATGATGAAGTTGCAGGGAAGGGAAAGACCATGTAAAACATAGAAATAATGAAATATTATAAGGTGAAATAGGTGGTGATGGTGAGAGGAAATGATAGGGTATTTCAAGTGATGGACCTAATGAACCCTAGGAAAATACATGTTCAAATTTTAGTGACATGTCATATTTATCAATGCAATATGTATCATGAAAAAATAAAATCTACAATATAGACTATGAAACCTCAATGTATTTTCCCCACATTAGTGGAATTGCATCATTGATTGAAGCCACACATCAGATTAGAGCCCTGCTATAATTAAATCAATCTTATGATTTCCTCATCCACCCTTAATAATAGAAAACATCAAATCAAATATGTTGCCACCTTACAAGATGCAAACCCTTTTGTAATGGGTGTTGGCCAAGTAAATTTAAAAACTACCCTTAATTTGGGTCTACTATATGATATGGCCTCCTCAGTGTACATCATCACCTGAAACACCTTATCATTACCCTTCACCATCATCACTCAACTCACCTTGAAATCTTTAACTATTTTCATGTTTTGTATGGCCTTGCCATTTTTTCAAGGGGTTTGTGTATGGCATTTTAGTAAGTTATTAAGCCTAATATTATTACTCTATGTGTTAATATATTGGCATCATGGATTGATTAAAGCTAAAAGATAGAATCTAGAACCTCAATGTCATGTCCCAACATCGACAACATTGCATCATTGATTCGATTTGCACTTAAGATGTGGATTCCCACTACAATCAAATAAAATCTCATGATGTATTCATCCACCATTGATAATATAAGATGTCTAATCAAATATGTTTCCACTTTGATTTGATATAATTGACACATAGCATCCTACATTATTCTTACATTAACATGCCAATTTTAAATATAACATAGCCACATCTGTAAATATAAATCATATGGGATTAGTGTTATCCACATGTCACTACAAAAAAAGATGTTTGTCTTAAAATTTTAATGTGTTCATAGATTTTAATATTATATTGTATTATTTTATAATATATAATATAATATTATTATATGGGCCTCCTAGTAAATGATAGCACCTGAAATACCTTGTCATTGCCCCTCACCATCACCATGTAGCCCACCTTAAAATCTTTCATTACTAGCATGCTATGTATATGGCCTTGCCTTTTCTTCTAAGGATTTGAGTATGGCATTTATGTATGTCCTTAAGCTTGATATAATTTCTCTAGTTGTCAATATATTTCTAAATTCAACTTTGGTGTACAATATAGGTCCTCTAGTGTATGATACTAAACATAATATAATATATGGCACTTTATATTATATAGTTATTAAATATTATAATAATATTGTTAAATGAGTATTATATATATATATATATATACCTACACACGTGACTACATTATATTTTAAATTTACGTGTCAATGTAACAAAAGTTTAAAATGATACATTTTAGTTATATTAAATTAAGGTGGTGGCATATTTGATTGGCCATTTTCTATTGTCAAAGGTGGACAAAGATGTCATAGAGCTGATTTGATTGTGGTAGGGCTATACATCTTATGTTTAGCTTGAATCAACAATGTAATGTCATTGATGTTGGGATAACACATTGAGGTCCTTGAGTCTATCGTGTAGATTCCATTCATCCATGATGCCAATATATTAAAATATATATTAATTACATTAGGATTAAAAAAATATGAAAGTGACATATTCTGACCCCAATAACAAAGGGAAAGGCCATACAAAACATGTGAATAGTGAAAGATATCAAGGTGCACTATGTGGTGATGGTGAGGGGAAATGATAAGGTATTTTAGGGGATATCATACACCAAGAGGGCCATATAATACACAATAACCAGTTTCAATGCCCATATTTTGGATTTACATGATCATCATCCATTACAAAGGGGTCCACAACTTGAAAGGTGATGCATTTTTTATTGGTTGGTTTATATTATTAAAGGTAGATGAGGACATCATGAGAGATGATTTGACTAAAACAAGGTTTCACATTTGATGAGAATCTTGAATCAACAATGCAATGTCATTGATGTGGGGACAAGACATTGAGGTCTTAGAGTCTATTTTGTAGATTCCATTTGTCCATGCTAGATATTTCATTGATAGATGTGACACATCATTGAACTTTATATATATATATATATATGGTTCATCGATTCTATCAATTAAAATTTCTTTTCAATTCCCCTAACCATCATCACCCATCTCATATTAAAATATTTCATTGTTTCCATTATTTGTATGGCCTTACCATTCCCCACAACTTTTCCATTACTCAAGCTCACTATAAAATGAAATGTCTCCTCCTTGTATAGCTCATTACCATGTCGTATGAAGGAACACACAACCTCATTTTCTATACTAACCTCTACTATAAATATTAGATTATTATTTTATATCACATCATACACAAAATGTGAGACATGGTTAGTGGTTATAAATTTCAAGTGAGGTATGACTATCAATTTACATTCATTTTTATTTACAAAATTGTGTTTTACCATAATAAAAAATTACATCCATTCTAACATAATTTTCACCTTTGGGGCATGTGTTAGTTATATAAATTTTGGGATTTTATGTCTATATCTAAATGAACGACACAAGGAACATAATTTTTAATTTTTTTTTTAAATTATAGATAGTGATGGAAGAATATTTTAATGTGATTGTTTTGGGTCAAATTTATTTTTTTGACTGAAGAAAGTGCATATAAAGAACATGCCTTTTGATATAAATTTTTGATTTGAGATGAAATATGCAATTTTATTTTTTTTCCAATAAACCATATGGAGCCCACTTTGCATCAAATGTAATCCTAACTATGAATATTAGATTTGAATAATTCTAAAGTAATTTTTTAAAAATTCCTAATTCAATGCACATGGAATAGATGCAAACACCCCATTTTCACCACAACTAGCTTCCAACTGAACTTCAGATTTATTCCTACCAAAGAGTGCAAATTAAGCCTACGATTCACTGAATGATTAAATTTTTTTGCACATCTAACATTAGTGCTAAGAATCATGTTGAGGCATCCCTATTTGGGGTATAATCCTATATACAATATTAACCTCTCATGAATTCATCTCCAGTCAACTTGCAACCTAATAAATTGACAATTTGGCCTTTGGACCCATTAAGTAGGACATTTGAATAATTCCTAAAATGTGAAAATGCTAAGCATAATTAATTAACTAAGAAAATAAAATTAAATATTTTATTTAAATTTCCATGTGTAATTAGTGAGAATAAATTTTGTTAAAAGAAAAATTCAATAAAAATGAGGTCATGATGATGTCATGATGATGTCATCATCTTCAAAGTCAAGGAATTAAAAATATCTTATGTAAAGTCATAAATTTAGAAATGGAGAGCCATGACTAATAAATGGGATCTCTATCATAAATATTAATTGCATGTCCCCTCCTTAACTCAACTAGGGTTAATTCAAACTCAATCGTGGTTAACTCTAACCTAACTACACTTGGGTTATAGTTAGTTTGGAAGACTATATATACTATCAAGCCATCACCTATTATTTAAACAAGATCTAAAAGCCAAAGTTATAATGTTCATTTTTTGAGAGACAAAGCTTCTTTTGTGTAAATTTATTATGCTGAAATACCTTTAAGAATTTGCTTTGGTATAGTGTTTCCATGGCAGTTTGTTAATCCAAGCCAAGCCAAAGCCAAATCCAAGCCCAACATTACCCAGGTGACAAGGAAAGGTGGTGTAAGAAGTTCAATTTTAAAATAATATTTGATCACATGAATGATCACATCAATTCATGGACAACATACAACTCTTTCTCTCAAGGAAGGTAAATATTATTTGTTTTGTCTTTTTTTGTTAGTTACTTGTATATTTCTCTAACTCCTTCAGTGTCAAGGCTAGAGGTGTAAGTTCTATTAGTGTGTTTTTTATTGATTTTCATCATATTAACTATTATTAACCAAATTTTCACCATTTATAATGTATTTCAAGCCTTCCAAATTTAGAATAACATGGAGACAATCCTAAGCTATGGGTGTCCTAGACTTGGACTGAATTTCTAGGTTAAAGGGTTAGCTCCCCTTGATGAATCACTTAAGATCACAAACTACTCTACCAACTTGATAGGGAAAGAGAGATAAACCTACTATAATGGAGGTGATGCATCAAAATAATTTGATCACTACCAACCAGATGCATTTGCACTTAAACCATGAGACTAACTTACAATAAACACTATTCCAAATTTACCTCTCTACATCAACATTTCACATGAAGGTTATGAAGAATACTTGGGCTAGGAGGACTATTAAAGAGGTCATGAAATGATAATAATGAAAATAAAACTCATTCAAATTTTACACCTCACTTACAAACTTCACAAGACCTACAAAAAGACTTTCAAACTAAACATGAATGATAGACAAGAACAACATACCAAGGAAGCAAAGTAATCACTTGATAAGATCAAAGTAATCATGCACACACATTGAAACCAGTCAAAGGAAGAGTTAAATGAAAGTTTATAATTTATCAAAAGCTAAAAATAGGTAGGTATTTTTGATACCCAAGTGAAGGATACAAACATAGCTTATCAAGGCTGAATATATAGAGAAGTGAGAGAGAAGAGGAGAGAATGGCATAGGAAATAGGTGGTAACAAGTGTCCAAAATATATTTACAATAATAAAGGAGTTATAAATTGTTTCAATAGGTCTCTAAAGAGGTGTTCCTCCTCTTAATATGTTTTATCATCCAAGTGGCATAGGGGTCTTCATACTTGCTTGACACCTTGCACTTCTTCTTCAAAACTATCCTTCTTTGCATGTGATGGGTAAAAAATGGACTTATTCATCACCAAATCACCATGAATTTTCTTCATACATTTTATTATACACTTATCATGCATTTTAAAACTCCCTTGATCTAACATTTTATGGGCAATCATCACATAACTCCTTGGGTGTCAAGAAACCCTTCATTTACTATGCCTAGGCTTGTTCAAATGGCCCAAAACTAATTAATCAAGGAAATTTATTTTAATTAAAGTATTAAAATACCTTATCAAACCTAAATAAACTCATTTGGGTTCATTTAACAATCCCAAGAGTCCATCTTGCACCTTATGCTCTCATTTAGCGTCAACTCCTTATAGACTTAAAATAATGTAAACCTCATTGTGTAAGATATTGTAATGATGGTACTAAAAAAATAAGCTTATATTTGATGACCCAATATTTCTTTAAAACACCATGAAAAATTACATGCCCTGATTCTAAGTGGAAGTGTGCTTATTTTGTTGTTCTCTTTCCCCAATTAGGCCTCCTTGCTCAGGAGACTAGTTTTCTACTCCAAAAATTTACCACACATGAAACTACCAAAAAGTTTGTGATTCACTTTCCCTAGATTTTAATCAACCTTTGTGCCAAATTTGAGGTCTTGAGACCTTGTGGAAGTGTGATAAACATGAAATGGCCCACAAAATTAGCCCATTTTAAACACTATTTCATACTGCCTTGAAAAATTAGACCTATAGGATCACTTCCATGATGTTTTTTATAGATATTCGGGCTTTTATAGGTATAATACACCCCAAATCACCGTTACCAATAGTTTTCAAATGTTCCATTGCTCAATACCCTATAAAATACCTTAAAACCCTATAAAACATAACATTAATTACAATCTATGTAGTTGTAGGTACAATTAAAGTACATGGAGATAACCTAATTAGAGTAATTAATTATGTTTATGAGGTTTAAGATTCAATTCAATTAAATTCATGAAATTTGGAGGTCAATATCTCTCACTACATCCTTACTAGGGTTTTAGGAGGGTTAAAACCTATTTGGGTTGTTAATGATTATGTGTTAGGTTGTGGAGCTAAAAGCTTCATAGTATGCAGACATGGAGGAGGTTGCTAAGGTGCAAAGCAACCAACATCAGGCCAACCGATGTTGGTCATATCTAGTGCACAGAGCTACTGACATTGGTCATTATTGGCCGATGTCGGTCATCTCCAAATAGACAGCGACCGACAGCGGTCGCCTGTGCGGTTCTGAAACTGTCAGTTTCATGAATAGTTTGTTAACGAACCAGTTGTTTGCATGTTAAAGACTAATTTTAGTCTTGGAGCTGTGGTTCTAATTATTGTAATTAGAAGTCTAATTATTGTTTGTATGGGATCTATTTAATAGACCCATGGGCTGTATTGTAAGATTGTAGAACCAAAAGGCTTCTAAAGAATCAGAAGGGTTCTATCCAAGGGAGAATCATAAGGACTTGGCGAGGCAAGGACAAGGGTTCATCTGGGTGTGTATGATCTAGGTCGATAGGTGTGTAAGGCCAGGTTGATCTATGGTATAGCATGATCAGGTGAGATCTACATGGTAAGTAAGATCAGCTGATTTGTAGGAGTGTGTGTGTGTGCAAGGTCTAGGTTTGCAGGTGTGCAGAACTAGGTTGATATGTAGGTGGTATCAAGATCAAGGTGATCAGTAACACAACAAGGAGCAAGATCATAGGGATCTACTTGGAGTATGGTGTGTACTCAAACCTTGAATACGTGGAGTACTTGGTTGGACTAGTAGTGATTGTCACTTACTGGTGGTACTGGCAGTAGTGATACTGACTGGTTGGAGGTGAACACCAACTCTATGTTTGAGTTGTGTGTTGGGACCGTAATTGATGAGAGTGAACTCTTGAAGGTGATTTACTGTATACTTGGTGTGGGAAGCCTAGAAGGTGTGGAAGAGTGTGGCATCTCTTCATTATAATTTTTTTCTAGAAGAGTATTAATACAATTGGGTATTATCTCTCATTTTCTATGTTATTTCTTATTTCTAGTAACTTGTGCATTTTGGTATAATTCCATGTTTAGTTGCTTATACAAAGGTAATCATGTGTGCTCTTATGAGAGCTTGTAGATCCTAACAAGTGGTATCAGAGATAGGATCACTGCCAAGCGGTAGAGCTTGGTTCACTAACACCTTGGTTTCAGAGTGTGTTAAGTGGTTTTTGATTACAAGTCACTCTCAGGGGTTTTTGATTGAGTGGGAGTATAGCAATGGCAAAATAAAGTAAGCTAAGAATGAAAGAGAATAGCAAGAATAATCAATTATAGGATTATGGAAAGAAAGGGTAGGTAAAAGATTGTTGGTCGGTACAAGATCAACATGAAGGAATTGTAGAAGTAGATGTTGCAGGTGTTATTGCACAGGATGCTCTAGTATGTTCCTTGGAAAAAGTAGAATCTTGTTTTATATATTTTGTTGCCTCTTTCCATGCAGCCCAAAATAGAGTATTTTTCCATGTTAATGCCTTTGGAGACTTTGGAAAGATTTATTTAGGGGCTGGTCAGCCTTGTCAAATTGGTGGCAAAGGTGAAGTGCAACTAAAATTATAGGCGTCCAACACATGGGTGTTGAAGGATGTCATGCAGGTCCCGGTTCTGAAGATAAGGCTAATTTCTTTAGAAAATTTGGGTGATGAGAGATGCACAGAAACTCTCACAGCGGATGCACTTGAATTAGTAGGTGGTAAAAAAGTAAGTATCCTTTATCTATCTACTTATATTACTGATTCTCCTTCTATTGCAAAGACGTGGCTTTGTAGGCTTGGTCACATGAGTAAGAAGGAGATGCATGTTCTTAAAAGGAAGTCAGATGTCTTTGACAAACTTAAAAACTGGAAAGCCTTGGTGTTTATGGAGGAGATGATGGACAGAGATTAGTGGAGAAGGCTGAGTAACTCTGAGTAGGGCAGTTTGGACAGGGTTTTGATCCAAAGAGAGCTCATGGGTAAAAATTTATCACTCACAAGAGAACACAATTACCAGCGTCAGTCAAGAGGAACTGACGTCGAACAGACAGGTACCGATGTCGATCATGTGTAGACCAAAGCCAGTGGTGTCGGGCAGGGTAAGACCAATGTCAATCATAAAACTGACATCGGTGATAGGTGGACACTGACGTCAGTCAGGTAACTGGCATTGGTAGTTAGGGTAGTCACAAGGGACCGACATCGATCAGATGCAGACTGGGTGGTGATCGAGGTCAGTCACTGGAATGAATTTTGGGCAGATAGCAAGCTGTCAAGGAGTCTCAAATGCCCATATGGAGGATTGAAAGGGTAAGTAAGCCTCAAATTCATTATTCCTCTTCTTTATACTTGTTGCTCACTATAGAGTAGGAAGGATCTAGGAAACAGTGGGAGCATGGCATGACTTTGGAATTTGATTCCTTGGAGAACCAAATAGTAGTTTTGGTAGGGTTGCCAGCTGGGAAAGCACTAAAAGGCGAATGGATTCCCAGGTTAAAGAATAGAGTGAATGGATAGGTGAGATGGAAGGCTTGGTCATATGGTCTTGAGCAAGCTCCAAGATAGTGGTACAGGTTTGACAGGTGTATGACAAAGCATGGCTTTAGTCAATGTCATTGTAACCATTGTGTTTACTTTACCATGTTGGGTGATGATTGCAACATCATCCTGTTACTGTATGTTGTGTGTTTGCTTGTTACAGGGTCACACATGTAGGGTTTTTTTGAGGTAAAGGTAAAGGTAGCTTAAATGTGTGCTAGGTAGGATCTAGGAGCGAAAATCCTTGGCATAAGTATTTCTAGAGACATGGAAGATTATAGGTTGATTTTGTCTCCAGATGATTGTGTGAATAAGGTTGTGGCATGGTTTGAGATATAGGATGCAGAACTGGTATGCACACCTATGGATGGATAGTTCACAGAACTGTGTTCCCAATCACATGATGAGGTTAGGTACAAGTGTACTAGACCTGAGGTTGCCCATGTAGTGGGAGTTATCAGCAAGTTTGGAGCCAATCTGGGAAAGAAGCACTGGAGTGCAGCTTAGTGGATTCTTAGGTATCTAAGAGAGGGACCAGTAGCAAGTTGACATGCTATGCAGGGTCAAGTTCTTTTCTACATGGGTTTGTAGATGAAGATGCGACGGGTTACTTGGATGACAAGAGGTGCATCATAGGGTTCACTGTGGTGGTTGGTCTTCAAGATTGATCTTGAAGAGGGATGCAAGCTAGGAAACAAATTAGACGATGTACAGGTATAGGTGTAGCTGTTTATCTCCAAGTGGGAGATTGTTAGGTTATGGAGCTAAAAGCTTCACAGTATGTAGACATGGAGGAGGTTGCTAAGGTGCAAAGCAACTGACGTTAGTCAGGCAAACCAACATCGGTCATATCTAGTGCATAGAGCTATTGACATCGGTCATTATTGGTCGATGTTGGTCATCTCTAGATAGACAGCGATCGACGTCGATCACCTGTGTGGTTTCAGAACTATCGGTTTCTTGAACAGTTTGTTAAAAAATTGATTGTTTACATGTTAAAGACTAATTTTAGTCTTGGAGCTGCAGTTCTAATTATTGTAATTAGAAGTCTAATTATTTTTTGTATGGGAGCTATTTAATAGACCCATGGGCTGTATTGTAAGATTGTAGAACCGGAAGGCTTCTGAAGAATTAGAAGGGTTCTATCCAAGGGAGAATCATAAGGACTTGGCGAGGCAAGGACAAGGGTTCTTCCAGGTGTGTATGATCTAGGTCAGCAGGTGTGCAAGGCCAGGTTGATCTGTGGTATAGCATGATCAGGTGACATCTACATGGTAAGTAAGATCAGTTGATTTGTAGGTGTGTGTGTGTGTGTGTGAGGTCTAGGTTTGCAGGTGTGCAGAACCAAGTTGACTTTCAAGTGGCAGCAGGATCAAGGTGATCAGCAACACAACAAGGAACAAGATCATAGGGATCTACTTGGAGTACGGTGTGTACTCAGACCTTGAGTACATGGAGTACTTAGTTGGACTGGTAGTGATTGTCACTTACTAGTGGTATTGGCAGTAGTGATACTGATTGGTTGGAGGTGAACACCAACTCTGTGTTTGAGTTGTGTGTTGGGACTGTAATTGATGAGAGTGAACTCTTGAAGGTGAATTACTGTACACTTGGTGCGGGAAGCCTGGAAGGTGTGGAAGAGTGTGGCATCTCTTCATTGTAATTCTTTTCTGGAAGAGTATTAATACAATTGGGTATTGTCTCTCATATTCTGTGTTATTTCTTATTTCTAGTTACTTGTGCATTCTGGTATAATTCCATGTTTAGTTCCTTATACAAAGGTAATCATGTGTGCTCTTATGAGAGCTGGTAGATCTTGACATTATGCATAAACCCTAGGCCCTTAATTCCTAAACCAATGCCAAAAATATAAATTTAATTATCCCTATAAACTTTAACTAGGAGTATAGGATGCCATGCATTTTTTTACAGATCTAAGTCTAAGAAGTTTGCTCTTGGGTTGTAAATAGGCCATTGGAGAGTGTTTTGAGTTCTTAGCCTTTGTTCATACACATAAAAGACTAAAACCAAAAAATAATGCTAGGATATTGAAGTGTGGGTACATAATTAACATATATAAAATCCATTTGGTTCTATACATAATGTCAAGGTCACACCAAGTGAAAGAAGATTGGTCTTGAACTTTATTCCTACATTAGAGGAGCTTGATGAGGTCCTAAATGCCAAATTGATCATTTTTTATATTCCTCTTCTCATGGATGCCTCTTTAGAATATATGAAAACATTATAAACTTTACAAACCACTTATGTTATCATTTCACCTTCATTAAACTACTATTCTCTTGATTGTGTATATATTTTTAGACTATACAAGCCTAAACAAAACCTTTTTTACATTATTTCCCTTTATCACTAACTATGAGGACTATATAGAGTTTGTATTAACATTATAAAATAATTAAAATGTGATTTAATTCCTCTTAGTGACATTTTCTCTTCAAATTACATAATCACCTCTCATGTAGGTAGGCAGGCCTATAGGGATGTTTGGTTCTATATATGTAGGGTTTGAGTGGCCCTTGTTTGGTCATTTATTTTAATTCTATTTTGAATTTATATGAAATAAAATGAATTTTTTGAACTTTTTTTCTCACCTAAGCTAAAATCCAATGTTCCTTGTATGTACTTTATCTTTTCTTTAGGGTTGTGGCCAGTCTTAGCTGTGTAAACCAACCTAAAGGTGGCCATTGAGGTTTGACTGTGTTTAGAGTTTCAAAAAACTCACTGAGAATTAAAGAATATTTTGTTAATTTTTTGAGGTATTTACCCTATTTTTAAACTCTACCACACATTTAATTACTTTACATATTCAAAATGACCATTCATGTGTTTCATGCTCACTCAAAAGATGGCATTAAGTGACTATTTGGAAAGAGTTTAAACATTGACTCTTGAACTTGCATTTCTCAACTATATAATTGAAACCTTTAAAGTAGTCAAACTTCATTGGAAGTTACCTTTCACTAATCTAAAAATTTCATTGACCTCTTCATATCATTCTACAAATTTTTCCTCTTACCTTCATACATAGGATTGTGTATGAGTATTAACCATGTAAACTATTTTATTGTTTTGACATTAATCATTTCAACCTTATATAAATCTCAAATGGCTTAGATGTTTTAATTGATATATGAATTTTATCATTTCTATAATAATTCATATTTCCAAACATGTTCTTATTTTAATGATAATTAGCTCTTTTGGTTAGAATGAGGACCTGCAAGTCTATATCCTGTAGGTTTGCCTTTTTTGCTTAAATAGACTACTAAAGACAATTATTTGAGTCTTAGTAATTTTTATGGTTATATCCACTCATTCTCAATTCTTATCATCTACCTCAATAGATTGTATATCTCCTGCTAGCAATGTATAACTTTGCCCATTCACATATATAATCCTATGTAGGAGGAATGCTCATATACAAGTCTTATGCATGAGAATTGGAATCTAGGAATTCATTCATGATTTTTGATGATTTCATGGGGTCTATAAAGTCCAAATTATTTTTTAAGGGTGAATACCAAGTATTCTCCACTACTTGAACATTCTCAACCTACGGCTTGTAGTTCATGAATGTCCATTTATAAGTCTACAGACCTGTGGGTGGATAAAACTTATCCAGATCTTTGTTGGAGGATGTATTTGAGTATCATTATCATTACCTTAATATTCTAAATTTATCAATTCCATCTCCATATGATATCATTGTTTTCTCATTTCCATTTTAGCCAAGTTTGTCAATCATGCATGTAGAAGATTGTTAATACAATGTATCATGCTTCCAAAGGACAAAAATATGATACCTCTTGAAGGAATATCTACAAAGAGATACTTCTCAAGGATAGGGCACATGAATAATGGAATAGTTATTGTTTTTACATGATTAGTGAGGCACTTGTAAAATTTTGAGTGACAACATTTCAAACCAACTAAAACACTTGTAGCAGGGGTGATATGCTCCATACACTTAATATACATTTCTCTTTGTTGAAGAAACCTCATGAGATTGAGTTGATATATTAAAATAACATTAAAATTAATTATTTTATCTATGAAAACATCCCACGAAATTCATTCTCCTCCATCAAAATCTAAAGTGAATAAATTGGAGTAAAACTAGACCCTGCTTGACATAGTGACCTCATTGAACTATTAATGATTGTTCATAAAGGAGATGAAATGAATCTGAAAAATAATGACACAAAATTAAATCTTATTAGGACCCCTAAAATTTCCCAAAATTTTAACCTCTAACTTTCTCTATCCTATTTATACCATGCATTTGAATTCTACCTTTATGAGTTTGTGAAGGGAGTGATAGAGGAGAGAGAGTGTTATTTTCATATCTAAGACCTAAAACTTGATAAAAATAATTTATATAACTTATATAAGATGAAGAGACTCCTTAAAACCATTTTATCCTATAAATATATCTTTCAAGTCTATACAAGTGCCCATAACTACCTATAAAGGAATATTTGTCTCAAATTAGGTGTTAAACTACAATTTTATCAAGCTCTACCCATATTTGATGCTTATCTAACATTATTAAGTTATGACACTTCTTTAAATGTTTTTATTTAAGATTAGTACATACAATTCCTCAAAATTATCCCAAAAGGTGACTTAATGACTTTGTGATGCATAACAACATGATAAAAGGTTAATGCATGACAATATGACTTTCAAGACACATTAAAAACCTTATATAATGACTCATAACCATGCTATTACTTTGACCACACATGACAACACCATAATATCATAAATGATCTTGAGACTATACAAGTACATGAAATACCCAACTTTAAACAAAGCTTGTCAAGGACCAATATGACCACTTGGAGACCATTAAAACCATATACAAGCTTGAATATCCCTATGAAAAAGTTTAAACCTATAGGGGTTGACTCATTTTAATTCAGAGCTTAAAATTAGTCAACAATTTGGTGATTCATAGGGGCACCATGCCTGCAATGTTAATAGATTAGTGGCCTTATCCTCTGATTGGGCATTGGAGTCACTCTTATGATGCAAACCAAAACTGACATAACTCTAAAATCCTAAACTCACACCAAAACACACAACAAGAAATAAACACACTATGCCAAAGTCATTTAGGGAAAGCACACAACAAAAAACTCACTCAAAACAACACACCTAACCTATTATGTAAAAGACCTCAAAATAAGTTTGAGGTGGTGAAATAGTTCCTCTTGATTCAACTAGGATAAAAAATAATGTTTCTAGAATCATAGATAATCCATGAGAAAAAACCATCATATGATGAATTTTTTTCAATGAAAATTTTCTTATGTAGGTGATCAAATGACTTACCACTCTTGAAACCTTTGCTATTTGTAAGTGCATCACTTGAGACTCCTTTGAATGATCCATTTAACTCTCCTTTAGGCTTGCTTTACATTTGCATCCCACTTGGTCTCTTCTATGCTAACTTTTCACTTATCAATATGATCTTTAGGAATCATGAAACTTTTCCTAACTTCACCTTTATTTGAACTATGATGTGATTGATGTCTAGAATCACCAAGCTTGTCCTCTTGTTTTTCAAATAGATCTTCAAGTGGATTAAGATAAAAATCATAGTTATGCTTCTCTTTACTCTCATAAACTTATACCTTGAACTGATCACATTCCTCTAAGATTACCTTCTACTTGATATGGATTTCACACTCTTTTTTATGCTCATTAGGTCCATCAGTGAACTCATCATCAATCCCATGTCTCTTTTGAGGAATTATAGGCCCACTTATTCAAACTCTTACATTATGGCATGATACTACTACCATATATCATCATGTCCTTATTAATTATCATACTCATGAATATCTTCTTTTTTAGTAGGTAGAAATGTATCAACCATTTTACTACCGTTATATACATACTTGGGACATCATTATCATTATCCATATTCAAAAAATAATTGCCCCATGAATCTTGTTTAAGAACATCATCATAACCTACCTTTGGGAACTCATCACTTTCTTCAAGAATGAAATATGTTCCCATGCTTGTTTCTTCAATGAATTTATATGGATCAACCCATAAGGATAATCCCCCCACTCATCAAGGTAGATATTATCTATGCCACCAAGAAGTGTCAAATATTATTGGTCATCAAGATGTTCTCCCTCCTCATTGATAGTGAAATTCATATTTGATGTGTTAGGTACATATGGTTCCACATGAAACTTAGCCAAAGGTGTAGACTTGATAGAGATTTTATCACTGTACATGGTCTTAAATTCCATATAGAATCAATCTAAAGTCAAAAACCCCCTAATCTTAGTAGTAAATTACCTTGACAAGAAAAGGGCAAAATGAGGTGGCACATCTACAACCACAACATCTTGAGAGATCAAAAATGTAGGACAAGCATGAAGAGTGAGATTGTTTATGCTTGGGTGTGGGGATGGGATCAATGGTGGGCATAGGAGTTTGTGCATTAGGAAAAAAAGGCATATGGTATCTAGGAGATATCTTCCTATCATGTATAAAACAATTCTTAGCCCTAATATCAGTTTCATATGCATTAGGTAAAGTATCCCCTCCCATAGATTAAATGATTATGGATATGTCACTATTGAAAGATTTCAGATAATATAGAAAATCATGATGTGAAGTAGGCATTACCGATATTGGGATCCTATTCCATGTCTTTTGAAATATTTTATTGAAGTATTGTATAGCCTCTTAAAGTGATCTCTTTATGGTAGTTAGTTGCTCGGTCAAAGACAAGTGATCAAATTTGTCTTCAAATATCCTCAAAGAGTCACCTAATTCATCCCATGTAGTGATAGAGTTAGGAGACAAAGTAACATACCAATCAAGGGCCTTCCCCTTGAAATAAACAACCAAAAAACAAATGGCAACATTCTCTTTAGTGATGTTATGTATGTTTCTAAAGTTGGCAATGTTCCTTATGTGTTTAATAGTAGTGGTAGATTATCCCATGTATGAAGGCACACTTTTGAATACTAACATAGGGATGTAATAATAGTGAAAAAGTGATAAAAAAACTATTCCCATTAATGGCAACAAAGGGTAGGTTCTATGGGGTTGTTGTCTTACAAGCTAGACCCAAGAAGTGTCTCCTAATAGATATGTGAGTAACAAAAGATTTCTTTGAATATGGATAGATGTTATCAAACCTATTTGATCTAACCAAATATAAAGGTATCTCTAAAAATTAAAATATAATGCTTTTAGTATGATATCTTGTCATTACTTTAGGCATGAAAATGAAGCACTAGTCTACAACTAAGAGCCAATGATTTTTGGAGTCACCAAATACTATAAGAAGGAAGCTTTACAACTTCATATTTGTCAAGATTAGCATCCACCTTAAAAAAATTATTGGACCATGAAGTCCCATCAAGCATGCCAAAATTGTTATCAACCAAATTTTCACCCTTTGAAAGGTAGTTTAAGCCTTCCAAATTTGGAATAACATGGAGACAATCCTAGTCTATGTGTGACCTAAATTTGGATTGAATCACTAGCTTAAATGACTAGCTCCCCTTGATGAATCACTTAATCTCATAAACTACTCTACCAACTTGCTAGGATAAGAAAGAGAAACCTAATATAATGAAGGTGATGCACAAAAATAGTTTGACCACTACCAACCAACTACATTTGCACTTCAACCATGAGACTAACTTACAATAAACACTACTCCTAATCTACCTCTATACATCAACATTTCACATGAAGGTTGTGAAGAATGCTTGGGTTAGGAAGACTAATCAAGAGGTCATGAAATGACACTAATGAAAATACAAGTCACTCAACCTTTCTACCTCACTTAGACACTTCAAAATATCTATAAAAATACTTTCAAAGTGAACATGAATGCTAGGCAAGGACAACATACCAAGGAAACAATGTTAATCACTTGATAATATTCAACTGATCATGCACACACATTGAAACCAATCAAAGGAGGAGGTAAAATAGAATATTCTCATTGATTAAAGGATAAAAATGGGTATAGATTCACCATAAATAGGTGGAGCATATAAACATAGCCTATCAAGGCTAAATATATAGAGAAGTGAGAAAGAAGAGGAGAGAATAGTGTGGGAGAGAGGGGGTAACAAGTGTCCAAAAGAGAGTTACAACAGGAAAGGATTTATGAACTATTTCAATAGGTATCTAAAGACATGTGTTCCTCCTCTAAAGATTTTTCATAATCCAAGTGGAATAGGGGTCTTCATACTTATTTGACACCTTGAACTTCTTCTTCAAAACTACCCTTCATTACATATGAGGAGTGACAAATGCACATCTTCATCACCAGCTCACCATGAACTATCTTCAGACCTTTTTTTAAAGGAAAAAGATCAATTAAATGGGGACTAACAGTAGTACATAGAAGGCACATGGGGCTGCCAAGTGGTAGAATCTCATTGGAATAAAATAGTCAATATGCATAGAAGTCACATAGGGTTGTCAAGTGGTAAAATTTCATTGGAGTCAATTCATCAATGTGCTTAGAAGGTATGTGATGCTACTAAGTGGAACAATAATGGGAGCTTGAATCAAAGATCAATTGTGAGCATTGCAAGATAAACACTAGGATAATCTAAGGAGATCAATGGTGTATATTTAGTCAAAGTTGCTAAGAAGCATGATATGAGGTCAAAGTGTTCGAAGTTTAACATTTTCTCAGTGACCGTTGGAATTTAAATATTTGAATTAATGAAAGAAAAATATATGCTTAGTTTTTGAGCTATATCTTTTGATCCAAGATGAATTTATTGATGAAGTAAAAAGAAAAGTTGTAAAGGACTTAAAGAAACATTCATAAGTATTTATTAGAAGGTTTGAATGTTTGTAGAGTCAAATATATTGATCTCTAAAGTTGACCAAAGTTTTGACCATGGTTTGTAAGTGATCTGAGAAGGATATTTGAGTTGTTATTGAAAGTATCTTGATGTTTCAATATGAACTAATTATTAGAGAGTGTTTTAGAATCCATGAGGATAATCTATATAGATTATGGATGTTTTACCAATCCAAATTTAGTATGAACAAAGTCTTAGAAGTTGAATGTGTGTTTGTCGTGATTTTACTGTGTACAAAATAAGTTTGATCTAATTTGCATATATAGAAGGGTGTTGTGATGTATTTTATCACTTAAGGAGTACCTATGGGTTATGTATCATGGGTCTATGTATGTGAAAGTGTTCTTGTGTTCCAAATTTTCTTGGAGAAGTGTAAAAGAGGTGGATGGGTCTCTATAGGACCTAAAAGGACACTTAGGCATATTTCAAAGAAGGTATTGATTAAAGGTGACCTATGCAGGTCATTGATTGATCTTATGTTATTGTGTTAAATGCCTTAAGAGTGAAGGCATGTATTATGGCCAACCAAATACATGATATTCATGAAAACACTATAAAAGGTGAAACCAAAGGTAATGGTTTCAAAAATTATAGAGTGTAGAGTGGATTCAAGTGAATTAGAGAACCTTTGAAAGAGAAGGTATAGGTTAATGAGGATCATCAAAGAGTGAAGAAGATCGGTCATACTTGTTTGATTAAGTTGATGTAGTATTACATAAATACTTGGACCTAGTGAGCCTAAAAGAGGCAGTTTGAGAAAATTTGTCCTAGAGGTAACTTGAGAGATATTGGAGGAGAAGAGTGCAGACAAAGGTGGTCATCATAGGTTGAAGAGTAGCAATAGGTGTTGAAGTTGATCTGATCAAGGTAGCTGAGTGGGTGCTTGGTTACTTAGGGGGTTGGTACCTTTTTGAAAGATAAATCTTGATAAAGGTATAGTTTTTATGGGTGCTTAGCTAGATAGGGGTAGTAGTTCCTTGTGGGATTGGTATCTCACGAAACTAAGGGATGGGTGTTCCTTGATTAGTTGGTGCTAGTCTAAATGTTAGATCTTGTTACAGGACTATAGTCCATATTTTAAGGTTTAGTGGGTTTTATCCCCCAAGAGGGTTTCCCACATATATGGTGTGTTCATTTGATGTATGATCTCATGTATGACTTGGCTGTATGTGCTTTCATGTTTATGTTGCTTGATCAAGTTGATGTATGCTAAATGTTTAAGGAGTTTGTAAATGGAATTGGATTATCTAACATCACTGATTCACCCCCCTTAATGATTGTAACTAAAAAAATTGGTATCAGAGCTAATTAATTTGGAGAAGGTCTAACAACCTTAACGAAAGGATATAGGTTCTCAAGTATGGCTAATCATAAAGCAAAAAGGATTCATTCAAGCAAGAAAAACTCCAACAGGTCTAAAAGTGATAATGAGAATATTGATCATGATATCAATTATGGTAGGCCAAAGGGAAAACATCTTGAAAAGGATGAAGAATCAGATAACAAAGAGGATGAATTAAAAATAATGGAAGAGTTAGTGCTTCAAAGAAAGGAAAATTTGATATTAAAGATTTTGGTCAAAAGCTAACAAGAACTAGTCAAAAGTCTCAAAGAAAAACTAAGTCTCAAATACATTAAACATGAAAAGGTTATTGAAGTAGTAAATATTTATATGAAGAGAACTTCTACAGATCTCAAGGTCAAGGAGGATGAGTGTACTGAGTTTAGAAGGGAGATGGTGTCATTAAGAGCAAAATTGGTTGAGATAGCTTCAAGGAAAGAGAATCAAGAATTGAAATTAGTAATTACGTCTCTTGAGGAGAAGATAAGTTTAATGAAGAGAGAAATGGCCAAAAAATCCAAATAGAATGAAGAGAAGATCAACATTATTGAGGGCTAGTTAAGGACTACAATTATAATTCTAAGTTCAAGAGAATAAGAGTGTTCCTTGTTAAAATTTGAGGTGAGTTCTTTGAAGATAGAGGTTGAACAAGCCAATACCATGCTAAGGATCATTGAAGAAAGAAAGATGTACCCAAAGAAGAACATAAGAAAATAGAACCTAACAATAAGAAAATATCCATTAGGAAATCAAGTGACATGCGGTATGAAAGATATTTTAATGGTCATTGTTATGCTTGTGAAAGGTTTGGTCATATGGAAAGGCTTTGTAGAGTGATCATGAAATGAGCAAATCTATAAAGCAATTTGGATGTCAAAGAAGATTAAAAGTATTTATCACACAAAAGGTATGAGCAATGATATTTGTTTCAGCTTTCATGAAGTTGGTCACTTTGGTAGAATATGTCCTATTATGATGTCAATATGTAACAAGTCCTATAGATCTCCTAAATTGCATGTGAAGAAATGAATAAAGGAATGGAGACCAAAAGTGGTTTCTACTCATCATACTAGTCAAGATGATGTGACAGAAGTTAATCAAGGTTCATATATGGAAAACCAACAAGATCATGTTTTGATGGTATATTAAAACCAAAGATGATAATCTAAAAGGAAGACAAGAAAGTGGCATCCAGTCACATTGGGACAATGAATCAAGATGGGTTGTTTACCAAGGTAAAATAAGGATCAGGTGAAGAGGTGCATGAAGAGTATTTTTTATCAAGAGTATTTGATATGATATAAAAATATGAGAACTTTGAGTCCTATGATGAGGACTAATGTGCTCCATTATTCTAAGACAATGGAGTTTGGATTATTTCTTATATGATTATTAGAGACATTAGTCAATCAATAATGAATCAATTTTTAAGGATTCATGGGGTCCTAAGATACTCATCATAATGATATACAAGTTCATCTTGTGTGGATAATATCAATGGTGATTTTCACTAGGTCTATCATATACCTTGTCTAGACCCTAGCCAGCTTGATGAGACATGAAGTCAAGATATCAAGTGAGCTAAGGGTTTTAAATAAAGTCATGAATTCAAGCTCTAGGAGTGTTATAATAAGGTTGAGTTACTTAATTATGATCTATGTATTTGATAAAATGTGAGGAGAAAAAATTTCATGAGCTTGCTCCATATGTTGTGGTGAATTGTGTGTTCTAGGAGTATTCAGGGACTTCGGTCCTAAAAGTGAGTTCTTGATGCTTGGATTAATTCATCAAATGTTTAATAATGAAGGCAAGGTTGTTATCAAGTGTGAAGATGATTTGAAAAAGTTTAATCCATCAGGTTTCATGTTTTTTTGGTCAAAATAGTTAGTTATAGTCTTTTGACCATTTTTTTGTTAGTACTCACTACCTAGTGAGTATCAATCTTGCAAATTTGATGGTTTTTTAGTCTTGGAAGACAAAAGAGAGTTGAGATCATTTGAGTTTGGTTTTTAAAAGTGGATGAGTTATCTTTGTGATGTCATGATTAGTTTTTGATGTTTTGGAATGTTGACTATTGTATTTGTAAGGTCTATAGGATGGGCATGGAGATTTCTAGGTGTCATTTAAATAAGAAAGTTTTCAAGGTATCTTAATGAAATATAAAGGTGTGATGAATTTATTTAGATTTTATCTAGGTGACTTCAATCTTTGAATGTATTTTGTGTGTAATTGGAGAATTATGTTTCCTCTTGGGTTTCTAAGTTTGTGCTTAAGGGTATGCAGGTCAAAAACCATGGTATAGGAAGTATGGGCTCCCAAAAGAGTTAGATAAAAATTTGGTCCATAAGTTTTTATTGATGATATATAGGTGTAATAAAAATTTCAAAGGTGGGCATTGATTGTAAGGTGATGTGTTGACATAGTTTCTCTTGTAAACCTAGTATTTTGGCCTTTATTGGAAAAGTAGTTTTCCTAATGAGTTGAGGTCTAAGGCTGATTAATAAATTGAAATGGATAAGCGGTACTAAAAAAATATTTCATAGTCTTATGGAAGTACATGGTTGGTTCCATAGAGGAGTATTTGAGCAAATAAAGGGTTAATTAGTTGGTAGGTTTGAGCTGAGTGTTACTTTTTTGACATGTTTGAAGGGGCATATAAGTGTACTCTAGGTATGAAATTTCAAGCCATGAAAGTACTTACAAAGAAATTTATGGGCTCTACAAGGTCCAGTTAGGGATACAAAGCCTCTAAGCAAGGCTAATATGAATAAGTGGACTTTTTGGTCATTGTTTTCAAAATAGCAAGGTATAGTTATTCTCATATGAGTTTTTTGGTTGATTTTGAACATATTTCATGTGTCAAGTATGGCTTGAAACATCTACTGATGATCATTGGGTCAGCTTTTGAGAGAAAATTTGAAGGCAAGTATGAAATTTCTTCATGGTTAGATATGGTATGAAGATGCTCAAGGGGTACCTAAGTTTAAATGACCTAGGGGGAGTCCCTCTGAGTGTTCTCAAGGTGAGATCAAGTAGTTTTTGGTGTTATAGTATGGTTTATCTTCACATGGCAGATTCTATCAAGGAAAAGATGACTTAATATGGACCATGATGTTAGGGGGAGCTTTCTAAGCTCAATGGGTTGCTTATTAAGTCCAAGGATCAGAAAAGTCTTAGTTTAGATTGGTGCATGTCAAAGGGGGAGAAATTGTTTCATATTATTTAAGGAATGTAAGTATCCTAAGCAGCTTATCTAATATTTTAATGCATAGTGTTGATAAATTTGAGCATGAATTTGTCCAAGACAAGTTTGGATACATATGAGCTAAGAGGCCCTTTGTCATTAATGTCAAAGGGGGAGAAAGATCAAAATGAAGATTGATGAATAAGTTAAAATGTTAAGAAGTAATTATGAGGGTGTTTTTCCATCAATGAAAAAGGGGGAGATTGTTGAGGAAGATCATTGATGTCTTATGTTGTCATTGATGTCAAAGAGAGCATGTGGTATTAGTACATAAATGATAAAGTGATCTATTTGATAGCTTGGAGAGATGTGGAAAATGTGAAAGTATGTAATGATAAATAAGAGATTGTGATGCATCCATACATGTCTTCAAAAAAAATTTGTGTGTCATTTGATCATTTGGAAAGAGGAACTTGCATATTCTAGCTTAAGAGAAGCCAGACCATCACTACACATCATGCAGATATGTATGAACTAGCAAGCTTATGAATTTAATTAAGGTACGTAGAAAGTAAATAATGGTAAAATGTTTTCATGGAGATTTTTTTATAGTGCCAAGAATCTACCCTAAAAATTTGGAGTCTTGAAGTGTTTTCTAGCTCAAGTTATAAAGCTTTAAAGTTGTTCTAGTAGATTGTGATGGGTTAGAGACCATCAAGTTTAACTACATTAAAATCTGAGGTCAACTAGTCAGTAGATATAATGATGAGAATTTTATTGAATGACGAAGATTAAATGATGTGCATTAATTCAATAATTAAACATCACATTCAGAGTTTTTAAGTGGTGAAAACACATTAATATAATGGTATAAAATGTGTATAATGCACGTGGAGCTACCAAGTGGCAAAACATCATTAAAGTGGGGAATGATAGTAGTAAATAGAAGGCATGTGGGGATGCCAAGTGGAAAAATATAATTGGAGTCTAATAGTCAATATGCACAAAAGGAATGTAGGACTGCCAAGTGGCAGAAGTTTATTGGAGTCAAATAGTCAATATGCTCAGAAGGCATGCAAGGTTGTCAAGTGACACAATCATGGGAGCTAGGATTGAAGATTAATAGTGAGCATTGTAAGATAAAGTCCAAGCTAATATAAATGGATCAAATATGTGTATTCATTAAAATTTTAAAGGAATCATGATATGAGGTCAAAGTATTCAAAGTTTAACATTTGTTTAGTGACCATTAGAATTAAAATATTCGAATTAATGAAGGAAAAACATCTGCTTAGTTTTTGAGCTTATATCTTTTGATCCATGATGAATTAATTGATGTAGTAAAAATAAAATTGTAAAGGAATTAAATATGCATCCATAAATATTTATTATAATGTTTGAATGTTTGTAGAGTCAAATATATTGAGCTCTAAAGTTGATTGAAGGTTTGACCATGGTCTGTAAGTGATCTAAGAAGGATATTTGAGTTGTTCTCGAGAGTATATTGATGTTTCAAGATGAAATAATAATTGGAGAGTGTTATAGACTCCATGAGTATCATCTTTGTATATTTTTGAGGTTTGGCCAATCTAGATTTAGTATGAATAAAGGCTTAAAAGTTGATTATGTGTTCATTCATGATGTTACTATGTACAAAATAGGTTTGATCTAATTTGCATATACAAAAGGGTGTCATGATGGATGTTATCACTTAAGGAGGACCTATAGGTTATGTGGCATGGTTCTATGTATTTGAAAGTGTTTTTGTGTTCCAAGTTTGCTTGAACAAGTGTCAAAGAGGTGGATGGGTCTCTATAGGACCTAAAATGACACTTAGGCATATTTGAAAGAGGGTATTGATTAAAGGTGACCTATGTAGGTCAGTGATTGATCTTATGTTAATGTGTTATATTCCTTAAGAGTGAAGTCATGTATTATGGGTAACCAAATACATGATATTCATGAAGACACTATAAAAGTTGAAACCAAAGGTAATGGTTTCTAAACTTGTGGAGTGTAGAGTGGATTCAAGTGAAGTAGAGAACCTTTGAAAGAGAAGGTACAAGTTAGTGAGGACCATCAGAGAGAGAAGAAGATCTATCATGCTTGTATGATTAAGTTGTTTTAGAATGAAACATATATCATTAGACCTAATGAGCCTAGAAGAGGTAGTTTTAGTAAATTTGACCTAGAGGCAGCTTGAGAGATATGGCAAGAGAATAGTGTACACAAAACTAGTCATCATCATTTTAAGAGAAAAACAAGTGTTGAAGATGATCTGATCAAGGTAGCTAAGTGGGTGATTGGTTTCTTAGGGGGTTGGTACCTCTTTGAAAGATAAATATTGATAAAGTTCTAATTTTTCTAGGTGCTCAGCTAGACAGGGGCAATAGTTCCTTGTGGGATCAGTGTCTCACTAGACTAAGGGATGGGTGTTCCTTGATCAATTGGTGCTAGTCTAAATGTTGTATCTTGTTATAGGACTATAGTCCATCTTTAAAGGGTTAGTGGTTTTATCCCCCAAGAGGGCTTCCCACACATATGATGTGTTCATGTGATGTATGCCCTTATGTATGCTTTAGATGTATGTCCTTTCATGTTTATGTTGCTTGATCAAATTGATGTAGGTTGAAGGTTTAAGGAGTTTGGAACTGAAATTGGATTATCTATCATCACTAATTCACCCCCCCCCCCTCTCAGTGATTTTACTTCCAACACTTATCATGCATTTTAAAACTCCCTTACTCTAATATTTTAGGGGTAATCATTACATAACTCCTTGGGTGTCAAGAACCCCCTTTATCTACTATGACTAACCTTATTTAAATGGCACAAAACTCAACTTATAATTCATCAAGGAAATGTATTTTAATGAAATTAATTAAAATACCTTATTAGACCTGATCAGCTCATTTGGGTTCATAGCACAACCACCAAGACTCCATCTTGCACCTTACGCTCTCATTTGACCTCAATTCCTTATAGCCCTAAAATAATGTAAAACTCCTTATTTAGGATATTTTAAATATGGTACTAACAAAATGAGTATATATTTGAAGACCAATATGGTTATACAACTCCACAACAAATTTCATGGCCTGATTCTGAATGGAAATATGTTTATTATGTTGTTCTCTTTCCCCAACTAGGACTCAATTAGGCCTCCTTACTTAGGAGACTAAATTTTTGATCCAGATATTTTCCACAAGTGTGAAACCACAAAATAATATGTGATTAATTTTTCCAAACTTATAATCAACCTCCATGCCAAATTTGAGGTCATGGGACCCTGTGGAAGTGTGAGAACTATGAAATGGTCTAAGAAACTAGCCCTTTTTAAGCTTGTTTCAGACTGCCTTGAAAAACTAGACTTGTAGGATCACTTTCACAGTGTTTTATACATATGTTTGGGATTTTATAGGTATAATACATCCCCAAACACCCTTAACAATAGTTTTCAAGTGTTCCATTTCTCAAGACCCTACAAAATACCTTAAAACCCTGCAAAACATAACATTAATTATAGTTCATACAGTTGCAGGTATAGAACATTTTATAGTCAATATTCTCTAAAATGATCCACTTTATTTTAAATAGGTTTTACTATTAATTCAAGTCATTTAATGCACTTTTGAGGTCAATATCTCTCAGTGGTTACTTATTAGGGTTTCAAGAGGGTTAAAACATGTTTGGGTTCTTAATGATTGTTCATAAACCTTGGGCCCTTAATTCATAAAAAAATGTCTATCCCTAGGATCATAAGATCCCATGCATCCTATCCATATAGATCCAATTTCAATAAGTTGGCTCTTCATTTGCAAAGAGGCCATTACAAAAGGGTTTGAGTTCTTAGCCTTTGTTCATACATGTCAAGGAACTAAACCAACAACTGATACCATTAAATTTAAGTGTGGGGACCTCATTACCATATCTAAAATCCATTTTTTTCCATTCATAGTTTCAAATTCACACCAAGTGAGAGAATATTGGTCTTGAATTGCATTCTTGCATTAGAGGAGTTCAATGAGGTCATAAAGGCCAAATTGATAATTTTCTTGTCTTCCTCTACCCATGGATGATTCTTTAGTATTTTTGAAAAAATTATAAAGTTTTTAATTCATTTCACCTTCATTAAACTACTCTTCTCATGACTATGCATATAGGTCGGTGTATATAGTTTTAGACTAGGTCGGTGTATATAGTTTTAGACTTTACAAGCTTAAACAGAACCTTTCAACATTGTTACCCTTTCTCACTGACTATGAGGACTATATAGAGGTTTTATTAACAATATAAAATAGTTTAAATGTGATTTGATTCTTCTTAGTGACCTATTCTCTTCAAATTACACAAGCACCTCTCATGTAGGTAGGCAGGCCTATAGGGTTGTTTGGTTGTGTGTATGCCAGGTTTGAATGGCCCTTGTTTGGTCATTTCTTATGATTCTCTTTTGATTTTATATGAAATCAAATGACTCTTTTGAAATTGTTTTCTCACCTAAGATAAAATTCAATTTTCCTTGTTTCAATTATGTCTTCTCTTCAGGCTTGTAACTAGTCTGAGTTGACTAGACTGACCTATAGGTGTTCATTGAGTTTTGATTATGTTTAGAGTTTTAAAAAAACTCACTAGGAATTCAAGAATATTTTGTTATTGTATTGATATATTTACCCTCTTTTGAAACTCTACTTCATTTTTAATGATTTTACATCTTCAAAATGACCATTCATGTGTTTCATGCTCATTCAAAAGATGGTTGTAGGTGATTATTAGGAAAGAGTTTGAACATTGAGTCTTGAACTTGGATTTCTCAACTATATCATTGACATATTTAAAGTATTAAAACTTAATTAGAATTTCCCTCTCATTAATCTACAAGTTTCAGTGACCTTTTTATATCATTCTATGTTTTTTCTCTCTTACCTCCATACACATGTTTGTGTATGAGTATTAAGCCTGTAGACTCTTTTAGTGTTTTGACATTAGTAATTTAAAAATTTAATGACTCTCATATGGATTAGATGTCTTCATTGGTCTATTCCTTTTCTCATTTATGTATGGATTCAGTTTTCCAAACCTATTCTTTTTTAGTGACAATTAGCTCTTTTGGTCAGGATGAGGACCTATAGGTTTAGAACCTGTAGTTATGCCTTTTGATTAGATAGAGTAATGAAGATAATTCCTTTAGTATTATTAATTTTTATGGTTATATACACTCATTTTCAATTTTTATCATTTACCTCAATAGATTGTATATCTCCCACTAGCACTATAAAAACTTAAATTTTCCCATTCACATATATAGGCTTGTGTAGGAGGTATGCTCATATACAAGTATTATGCATGAGAATTAGAATATAAGTATTCATTCATGATTTCTAATGATTACATGGGATTTTTCAAGTCCAATTAAGTTTTTAAGGGGTAATACTATGTCTTCTCCATTTCTTGAACATTCTCAACCTAAGGCTTGTAGTCCATGAATGTCCATCAATAGGTACGCATACCTATGGGTGGACAAAACTTATCCAAATAATTATTAGAGGATGTATTTGAATATCATTCTCATTACCTTGATCTTCCAAATTTCTCAATTCCATATCTATATGCTATCATTGGGTTCTCATTTCTATTTGATCCAAGTTTGATAATCATGCATGCAGAAGACTGTTAATGCACTATATCATGCTTCCAAAGGACAAGAATATGACACCTCTTGAAGGAATATCTATAAAGAGATAATTATAAAGAATAGGTAACATGAATCATGGAATATTAAGTACTTTTCCATGATACTAAGGCACTTTTAAAATTATTAGAAACATTTCAAACCAAACAAAACACTTGCAACAGGGGTGATATGTTCCATACACTTGAGATACTTTCCTCCTTATTGAATACACCTCATTAGGTTGAGTTTATTGATGAAACCAACATTAAAAGGACTCATTTTATATTTGAAAACATCCCACAAAATTCATTCTCATCCATCGAAGTCTAAAGTGAAGAAAAAAGAGCAAAAATAGATGTTGCTTGAATGAGCAAGACATGGTAACCTACTTACACTCTTAAAAAAATTTATTAAAGGAGAGGAGATGAGTAAAAAAAAATAATACCATAAAATTTAATCTTACTAGGACCCCTAACATTTCCCAAAATTTTATCCTCCAACTTTCTATCTCATGGTCATACCATGCATTTGAATTTTGCCTTTATGTGCTTATGAATGGAGTGATGGACGGGAGAGAGAGATTTATTTGCATATATGAGACCTAAAACGTGATCCAAAAACATGAATCTAAATTTTTAAATCTTAATATACTCCTCTAAACCATTTTATCCTACAAATAGATCTTTTAAGTCTGTATGAGTGACCATAACTGCCTATAAAGGAGAATTTCTCTCAATTTAGGTGTTGAATTGTAATTTTATCAAGATCTGACAATATATGACCCTTATCTAGAATCATGTACATTATGAAAATTCTTTAAATGTTTTTATTTGATATTGGTACATACAATACCTCAAAATTAGCCCAAAAGGTGACTTAAATGAATTTGTCATTCATAACATGATAAAAGGTTAATACATGACAATATGACTTTCAAGACACATTAAAAACCTTATATAATGAATCATCAACATGCTATGACTTTGAATTCATATGACAACACCATAATCTCATAAATGACCTTGAGACTATACAATTACATGAAAGACCCAACTTTAAACAAAGCTAGTCAAGGACCAATATGACCACTTGGACACCATTATAATACGATTACAACTATATACAAGATTGAATAACCCTATGACAAAGTTTCAACATATAAATTTTGACTAATTTTGACTTTGAGTTCAAAATTCATCAACACTAAGATGATACTAATTTCCCCTTTTAGATTCTTATTGATCACATAATAGCATGCTCGATGAGATCCGCACCCCATAAAACTCTCCTAGCTACTTTTTAGGATGTTTTACTAAGCATTTTCATATCAAAATTTTGAATAAATCACTAAAAAGGTGAATAAGTTTGAAAGCTTGTTCAAGACACAAGGATCGATGATGATTGTAAATAATCATGGTCCATCGACAAAATTGACCGTGATCAACAGAATCGACCATGATTTCTATGTCAAAAACATAGTCAAACTAGAAGCCAAAAATGTTGTAAAAATTCAAGTTTTATTTGTTTCTCTTAATTTTATTCATACTCAACAAGGTGTTTAATGTCTGTTTAAACTGTCTTATTACAAGGTAAGGAAAGCTTTTGAGTTTTAAAGCATTATTTTTCAGTTACTTTTGTGTCAAAACACATTTATTTTTAGTGTGGTTATAAAATCATGCACGATCACCAGAATCAACCACAATCACTAGAATCATGCATGATCACAAACATAATTATGCATGATAACTAGAACCGTGCATGATTGCAAACAAAATTGATCACAATCAGCATAATTGACCATGATAGGTAGAATCATCAATGGTTCTCTATGTTTTTATTTTTTTTAAATATGATAGTTAAAACTTATGTTTTTTATTGGGCTAAGTTGAATGAATATAATATTGGATCAAACATAAATCAATCCCCTAACTTGTTTGTAGGAAATTAAGGCAAGAAAAAATAAGTTTGGGTGGTTTTTAATCAAATTTTCATTTTTTTCATAATCCAAGTATTACAAAGGTTGAAATACATCACATTTTGTTAAGGTGTTTTAAAATTCACTTAAACAATTTGTTTTTATAATTTTACAAGATTTTACAAGTGCAAACATAGCTAATGGGCCAAAATTTTCATAAACATTTCAATTTGGTGATTAAAATGAATTTACATCTTTAGTTAGAGCTCCTAAGATATTTTTTTATTATTATTTATTCTTTTTAGAAAACACTAAGATTAAAATATCTTTGTCTTGAAAATACAAAAACTCTAGTGTGTATGCTTTCCCCCTACCTCTTTAGGAAACTTAAGTGACTAAAAGTGTTTAGTGTTAGGATCCACTCCTTAAGAGTACTCTTGATTATCTTTGTATAATCAACTAAACATGGAATTAAACTAGAAGTAATAAGTAACTAGAATTCAAAAATAGCAAAGAATAGATGATACGAGAAACAATACAATCTATATTTATACTCTTCTCAGAAGGAAATACAATGAAAAAATCTCTTCTTCCCACACCTCTTGGATGTCCAGTAATTCTCCCTCAAGAGTTCTCTCTCTCTCAATTACAATCAACAATCAACTCAATACCGAGTTGTTGTTCCCTCCACCTATGACAATCAACTCAATGGTTGTTTTGCCTACCTTATAGTAGATCTAATTGACCTTGCTCACCAAAAAGACCTTCTTGATCTTGCACACTTGCAGATCTAACTGATCTTGCTTACCATGTAGATCTTCCTGATCTTGCACACCTTGCAGATCAACTGATCTTACACTTGAGGATCTAATCCTTCTTAGTCCTTATTACAATACAGCCCCATGGGTCTCTTAAATAGATCCCAAACCAAACAATAATTAGAAAAATAGACTCAAGACTAAAATTAGTCTTTACATGCAAACTAACTATCCATCTAAAATTAGACTGGAAAGCACAGATGACTGACGTTAGTCTCTGTCTGTCTCAAAATGACCGACGTCAGTTCCTGTCTGACCGATGCTAGCTGACTACTAACTAATGCCAGTTGCTGTGTAACTGAACATTACCGACGTCGGTTGGCCTGACTGACGTCAGTTACTCTGTAACTCAGCAACCTCCACCATTTACATAACAGTGAAGCTTTTAGCTCCATAACTTAACATTTAATTTATTTCTTTTATTTGAAAAGTGTGTTGAAAATAAAGTCATGTATCCTCTCCCCAAGCTCTGAGAAACTTGGATGATTTAAAAATGACCTATAAAGTCTTTACTTTGAATTTATTTCTTTTTATGCACTTGGATTGTAGGTGAGAGTTCATATCCTTCCCATGAGTTCTTTAGGGGTGCATTGACTTAGGGTTTCATCTCTTATCATCATACTGACCCCATTCCATGACAGGGTATATAAATCAGGGCACATGATATTGGGATTATTAGGGGGCTGAGTGGGTTAGGTCTAGCAAAACATCAAAATCCACCAATAAGTACACAAATGGAGTCATTATTCAAAGGAATAGACCCTTGCATAATAAGGTAGTCGGTATGAACCTAATTGATTTGATTTCACCCCTTATGTTATCCATACTTTAGACCATATAGAATGCATAAAACTTATAGATTTTAGACAAATCCCCACTTGATGCATAATTTCATGCCAAATTTTGAGTGTTCCTCACTCCAAGTTCATGCCATGTATCAATGCTTGAGAGATAGAGGAGGGAATAAAAAACTCTACCTACACCTATACTTTATTTTTTGGATTAACACTTAATTCCTCACAAGCATTGGTATATCGATGGAAATATTGGTTGAAGCTACACACACACATGTTAGTTATAGGGAATAGGATGATCCATGTGTGCTACTTTTATTTTTCTTTGATTTAATTTGCATGTTTTTAGACTGAGACTGTTTATTTGTATTGTTGCATCAAAATAAGTTCAAATCTAGTCACATTTTTTTACACCAATTTAGTCTGAGATGTGTTATTATGTCCATCTAATACCACACTTTTGCATTAGAAATTTTCAAAACATTTTTGTGTATATGTCACTTACTTAAATGGGGCATTGTTGCTCTGCCCATTTTAGCCTAAGTTTTCACCTTGGAGTTTTGAAAAAAAATCCATTGTCACACCTTTTGAGCAAGATAGCATCATTATGATGCTCGTATTATTTCAAACCATGTTTAAAAACATGTATTCATTTAGTCTACAATTAGTGTCATTATGTCATCTATTTTTGTCTATAATGTTATCTATTTGAGAATCCAAGTCTTTTAAACCAAGTTTTAAATTTGTCTTATGAATTTCAAATTCAAATGTTGAGTGGTTTATACATATGCCTTGATTAATTTTAGCTTAGGTGTTTACCTCTTACTTTTGAATTGTGCAACTTAGACTAGTTATTTTTAATTTCTTTGAAGAATCCCTTTGCCTAGATTTAGGAAGTGGTCTATTTTATGTGTGCCTTAAGTTTTTTTTTTGCCTTGAACTAAGGTCAAAACTCTCTCTCCAAGTACAACCTTAAACATGGTTATTTTACATTAGATCCTTTCATTTCACTTGGGCTTGAATACTTTACTCATTGATCTTATTTTTGTTTACTTGAAATTGGATTTCCCAATTAGTTTAGGCATGTGCCTAGGTTGAATGTCTTCTACCAAGGTCAAGTTTATGTTTGAATCCATGTGACTATTTTGAGTCCAAGTGCTTCAAATTATTTTAGAGTTAGATTAATTGACTTGTAATTTTTACCTCGATCTAGTGTGTTTTAAGTATAGCTTTGTGCCTTGTTCCCAAAGACGTAAAAACTTTTTTGTTTTTAAACCTAGATTAGTGTTTGTTTAAAAAACTTTGCCAAAAACCAAGATTCAAAATTTTCCATTCATTTACCATTTATGTGTAATACATTAGACGTTGGAGACATTTTGAGACCAAACTTCTCATTGATTATTTTTGAGAAAAGATCCATTCCTAGGCCAAGTTTATACCATTTTTCATTTAGACAAAGTTTATAGACATACCAAGCATTGACCTATTCTTTTAGACCAAATTTCAGAAGTGTTATGAACTCTATACCTTTTATTTGAGAGATGTTAATCATGGATTCAGATATGCCTTGTTACATATGTAGTGGAACTATTCACAATCTGGATTATGAAAATCTAGTCATGAATGATGCTTTTATTCAAGACCCATACGGCGATGATTTAGTTTATGAGATAGATCCCTATCCTCCTTAAACTACTCTCTATGTGGAACAAAGCCAAGATTTTTTAGCACACTACCTGGTTAATACACCTCCTTATCTAAGTCAAAATAAAGAACAAATAACTCAATATATTACTAGTGTGCCACCTACCCTTGAACAAGTTCCACAAAAACCTTACTATGTGACCATGCCATCAACCTATGACCCATAATTATTCTATTATCACTTACTTGAAAATAAGGAAGAATTTCTAGTTAGAGCTATAGAGATAGGGGCTAAGTTTACATAAGACCTTCCCCATGAAAATCTACCTAGTCTAGTTAGAATGCCTAGAAATGTACCTTATACCCAAATTATGAAATATAGTTACCCTCAAGCACTCATGCTAATTTCCTTCTAAGATCTGAATATGCTTTCAAAATAAAGGACCCATGGAGGACCAATTCATAAAAATGCAAAAAGTATATCGAACCTATCTTAATCTACCATAGAATTTTAATGGGCACACACAAAATTACCACCACAAAAAAGGCAAAAGACTACTCCACTTCAACAAGGGGAAACAAATTTTCCAACTCAATATGTAGTGACAAATTTATCTCAAAAATCATATACCAATGTATCTCAATAATCATAAACATTGTCTAATCATCAACATATTTTTATTAGTAAATGAAAAATGCCAAACACCCAACAAACATCTAGTTCACAATAGGTGTTTGTTCAAAAAAGAGGTGCCAATGTCTAAAAAGTACCTATTAGGAAACCATTGCCTTTTACTCAATAAATGTAACATATTTAAAAATAGGGCTATGGTGAACAACAAGTTCCCTTTATTCAGTCGAGTTCAACTAGTTAGCAGTAAGTCCCTACTCAAACTTAGCAAGCAAAGAATATTACACAAAGCCATATCCTTCCATCACAACCCCAATTCCCTCAAACCCAAGGCCATATTTTGAATCTGAACCAAAATATTTACCAATGATGTAGTCAATATCAATAGCCTAATCCCAATGCGTGGATGATATTACTAGTCAAATGGTTCATGAAAATAACATTCCATAATACTCCATACCTCCATTATACCCCAGTCAAGGTAATCCATCTTTGATTAGCCAGCCACAACCACAACCAAATGTGCCATCAAGTTTCTTGGTTCAAGAACTTCCATAGATGAAGGATGTAATTATACCCATTCAAACAGGAAATCAGACTAAGAAGTTTAAATTAGATGACATGTGTTCATACCCATCTAACATGGAGTATCTTCAAATACCATTTATTCTAGGTTATGATCCACCTAAATTTAGCAAGTACAAGGGTAAAGGAGACCCTAAAGGGCATCTAAAAAAATTATTTGGCACTTGTCATCCTGTGCCCCATAGTGACATTTACCTACTCCTTTTTCCTTAGAGTCTAACTAGATAAGATTTGGAGTGGTTTATCAAGTTGCCAAAAAAATTAGTTTTTGACTTTGATGATCTCTCAAATAAGTTTTTGCAACATTTATTTTACAATATCATGCACAAGATTTTAATAGTATATTTGAGTCAAGCTAAGTAGAAAGTTGGTGAGAGATTTGTGATCTACTTACATAAATGGAGAGTGATTTCTATTCACTTCAACCACAACTTACTATATAAATAATTGGTACTTGTGTTTACCAAAAAATTACACAACAAAATATCTTATCACGTTGAGCTTTAATGTGCACACACATTCAAGGAGATAATTGAGAAAGGCATATAAATTGAAAAGGCCCTTATCAATAAAGGGATTATCAATTAGACTTCCTCAAACCAAAATTTGAGTTAAAATAAAAAAATCAAGCCCAAGTCATAACCATAGCCCAATCTAAGCACAATCGTATGTGCCTAATTAGGAAAATAAATATGAAAAAACCATAATATATAACCATAACAAGAACATTGTAGGTAATGGAGTAACTAAGTCATGCCATATTCAAATGGTGTAGACATCATCTACTCAACATATACCATAAATGCAACTTATTCCACAAATATAGCATATGCCCTAGCTCAGGCCATATCCCCAAATTCTATATCCATCACTTTTGCAAACCCCTCCTCCAAGAAGAAGACCCACTCCTAGAGTCTTCATCAACCTTGGTGAGCCTATTAAACTAGTGTTTCACAAACTAGATATGGTCAATATGATTAGTTAACCTATTCCAAAACATTATCCTAAGGGTATACCATATCTAAATGGGTACAAAGAGCATGAGTTCTATGAATACCATTGTGTTCATGTACATTATATACATCATTGTGTGTAGTTGAAGCACCTTATTGAGAATATGTTGGAAAATGGAGAAATTTGGTTGGATAATAGAGCATCTACTTCCAATCAAAACCTATGTATCTACAAAAATCATTTTCCAAAACATAACAATGCTAATCAATAATAGAAATAATGAAGACCATGATAATAACAATAACAATATCAACAATAGCCATAACAATAAATGTATTAGAAGAAACAATAATAATATCAAATGGAAAATGGAAAAAACCAAGGCCAAAATGAACCCAATAACCAATAGACTTACCATGCAGTTGTACATTATTATAATAAAGTTGTAGGTCATATTGTAAGAGTTCATATATCTACCATTACCATCAATCCTAGACCAAATGCTAACAAACCAAGACCATTATCTAATAATGCCAATCAACCTGCATATGCTAGTAATCCTTCCTTGACCTATAACTATAGCCAAATGCAATAAAAACCAAGAATTACCATTTTAGGACCCTATGTCGATAAATATTCATTCCCTCGTTATCATAACCAAGTGCATCAATAATTGACAAATATCCTCTCTGGCCAACCTCTATCATTTTCTAGTTATGATGGGCTTCTATCCAATCCAGATTGTTCAATCACAACTCGGTGGTCTAAAATCACCATCCCAAGCCCACAACCTCCTACAAATGAGCTGATTCAACCCACTATGTTGGATAGGAACAATCCAATTACCATTATTAGTGAAAAATGTATGACATCATGGAATAACTCTAAAGGACACCCACACAAATCTCCATCCTAGACTTGTTGCATATGTCTACCATCTAAAAGAATATCCTTATAGAACTCTTAGGCCAATCCCAAGTTCCAAATGACATAACACCTAAGAAATTTTAAGCTTTGGTTGGATACCTAACCCTAGTCCAATAGTTGACCTTAGACCAAAGTGATATATCATCCCTTGGTCCTCTCCATAATAACCCATTATATATTGAATTTGTCATCACACAAGACAAAGTTAAACATGTCCTCATAAACAATGGATCAAGCATGAATATTTTGTCTCTAAAGCTCATCAAGCATCTAGGATATACAATAATTGATCTTCACCCTAAGACTATTACTATCAAGTCCTATGATAATGAAGAGCAAGAACCATAAGTTTTCTAGTGATCATTCAGTCTTTGACCCATGATACACTTTATCATGTGCTAGACCTAGACCTATAATATAATTTTATTTTGGGTTGACGATGGATACATGAAATTCATGCAATCCCTTCAACATTATACCAATGTATCAAGTTTCCTCACTCATGAATGAAAGTAACTATATATGGATATTTATATCCATATGAACATTGCAAGCATTTAGAGGCTGAATATGAAAGTTACAATCACCATTTTCATCTAGACCTAGTACCAAAGAATGACAAAGATAAAGATATACTTATCGAATTTCCATAGGCTAATTGCATAGATCCTAATAGCCTTACCTCATCTTCACATTCCCTTCCTATTGAAATATATAATCATTTTACCATTTTAGACAATAGTATAGGAGATTATTTTACCCATGATAAATTCCACATAGCCAAGCTTCCACAGAATCCCAAGATGTATAGAAGGCCCAAAGCTAATCCAATTGCATGGAATGGTGACAAAAAATAAAAGGTAAGCTTCATATCTTAGTGACTATAATTTTCACACCTACCACTAGCCAATAATAAGACCCACCTACCAATAATGATTCCTGGTTATATAATGACAAATTATTTGATTTATACCATGGTACAAAGTGTCCCATCCCTAACAAGAAAATGGATAACCAAAAATATGAAGGTAGAGGCCTGAGGGAAAATTAGAAACATACTCTTGAGCCTATTTATATGACTAGATACAAATGAACTTATTATCTCATATTAAAACCACTTGGGGGTGACCCCATGCATCTTATTCATGTTTCAACACCAATGACTACTGGTTGATGATGTCGGCAGTGGAGTAGAGTCTAATCATAGCATATACAAAGACCTTACCAGTACCAACTTATTTGGCCCATATGCCATTTGTACCATTCCACCAATAATCTGACATTCCCCACTTCTCCTTTATCATCCTCAACTTATAGATTGGGACCAAAAAGAATCCACATTAAATTTAGATGAGTTTGAGAGTGATAAGGCCTTTTGTGATTTTCTAGGCCTTGGAGACAATGTTCCATTGGGAGACCATAAATAAGGGTTCTCTTTCAAAATGGATCCTAAAGCCTATTTTGGAGAGTAGGTGAACACCCTTAGCCAAAAACAAAAGAATAAAACATTGAGTTCTCAAAGTGAAAACCTTTTTCAGGCACTTTTGGATCAAGGTAAAAGTAAAGAAAAATTCTAGTCTCCTGGTCAAAACATGTTTCAGGTACCACTAGATAGGGATGCTAACCATTCCTCAAATGAAGCACAGGAGACCACCAATAGTGAACTTACTTTTAGGTCTAATTTTAGTATAGGGGAATAGCATGCCTTTGATCAAATTATCTGATAATGTCTTATAACAATTTTAACATGGTCATTACCACCATTAAGATATTTAGATTCATCATGTTTGGGAGACCTTGAAGAACTAGTCTGACTAGAGGGCTTTGACATTATTAGCCAATTCACATCCTTTCCAGCTATTTTGGAAGATGGATCGACTCTCCTAGTAGAGGATACTATGGAAGTCAACATTGGGACTCTAGATGACCTGAAGTGGATCCAGTTAGGTGCATCCCTCACTAAAGAGGAATGTGAATTTTTTGTAGCCTTTTTGAGGAAGTTTATTGACATATTTTCATGGGCCTATCAATATATGCTAGGTTTGGGCCCCTCCTTTATTGTAAACCACCTCATTATACATCATAATGCCAAACCTAGTAAGTATAAATTATGTAAGATGCATCCTTGTATTGATGTGTTAGTTAAGAAAGAGTTGGAAAAAATCTTGAAAGTGAGATGCATTAGACTGATCAACTATTCAAAGTGGATCTCAAACATTATGCATATTAGTAAAAATCTAGAAGGGACCAAAATCTACAATGATTTCAGAGACATCAACAAGGCCTACCCCAAGGATGACTTTACTCTACTGAATCTCGACATGATAGTTGACTCCATAGTCGAGTATGAAATTTTTTCCCTCATGGATGGATTTTCAGGATACAATTAGATGAGGATTATGCCAAAAAATGAGCACAAACTAGCATTCACCACTCCTTGGGGAAAGTTTTGCTATCAAGTTATGTCATTCGACCTCAAGCATGTTTGGGCCACATACCAAAGAGATATGAATATTATATATCATGACATGATGCATGATATTATCTAAGACTATGTCAATGACATATTTGGTAAATCTAAGACACATGCATATCATCCAGTCATACTATGAAGGATATTTGAAAGGCTTTATGAGTACAAAGTTTGAATTAATCCAAAGAAGTGCATATTTAGTGTCATTTTAGGCAAATTATTAGGATTTATTTTCTCTTGTCAAGGCATTGGCTTTAATCCTGCCAAGGTACAAGCCATTACCAAGATGCTTCCACCTTCCACTTTGAAGCAACTCCATAGTTTGCAATTTAAAATCCAATCTATTCGATGCTTCATTTCACAGTTGGCTAATAGATTCCATCCCTTCACTCACTTGTTGAATAAGGTTATTAAATTTATTTGAGATGCATAATGTCAAAAATGCTTGATCATTTTAAGGAATACTTAGCCAATCCACCTGTTCTATTACTACCAATGTTAGGAAATCCATTTTTACCGTACCTATTTACCACTGATAAAGACATGGGGGCACTTTTATCTCAGCATGATAAACATGGGAAAGATAATTCTATAAACTATCTAATTTGTATGTTAGTATCATATAAACATAATTATATGCTAATAGAAAAAGCTTTTTTAGCTATGGTATTTACAACCCAAAAGCTATATCATTACATGCTTAACAACAAGACCATAGTCATTGCCAAATTAGATCCACTCAATTATCTACCATCCAAAACAAATTTACAAGGATGCATGGTTAAATGGATCATGATTTTGAGTGAGTTTGAGATTGAGTAAGTCAATTAGGAATCCATAAAGGGATACATACTTGTAGATCAACTTGTTAAATCTCCCATTTTAGATACTAAACCACTCACTTTTGCATTTCCAAATGAGTCCATCATGACCATCGTAGAAAAACCTCTTGAATATTAGCACTGGAAGCTATATTTTGATGGGTTATTCACATCTCATGGATCGAGAGAAGGCATGTTATTTATTACACAAGGGGATCTTATTCCCAAATAATTTTGTATCATATTTCCTTGTACTAATAACATGGTTCAATATGAAGCACTTATTTTAGGGTTTTGTCAAGCAGTACATTGGAACATTCATCATTTCATGGTTCATGGTTATTCTTAGATCATCATCAATCAAGTTAAAAACTAATTCTAGACCAAAGATGATAAGTTGGTACCATACAAGGTAATGGTGGACATTATCAAATAGTAGATTACCCATATTTAATTTGAACGCATACATAGGGCCAATAATAGGATAATAAATTCCATGGATACCATTAGTTCTTTGATCCACAGTAAAGACAAGGTAAAATACTATCAGTTTCTCATTGAACATCTTCTAGCACTTGATCGTGAACCTTGGATCATTGCAATGATCTATGATAATTTTGGTCCCAATTCTATTTGGTATTCACACCAATATAACTACCTTCATAACCACACCCTTCCACCATATCTTTCATGAAAGTAAAAAAAATCCTCTACACACCAAACCTCTCAATATACCTTACTTGGCCCAACCCTTTGCCATAGAAGCTTTGATGTAACTTTCCTTCATTGTTTGGATTTGGTAGAAGCTGTATTAGTGTTGAAATAAGTTTATGAAGGATTATGTGGAGCCCATACCAATGATACCATCCTTTCCGAAACACTCTATTGGGAAACCATGAGGTAAATGTAGCTACTTATGTAAAAAGTGTAACAAATGTCTAAGGCATGCCAATTTGATTCATGATATGGACAAAACACTCAAACCAATACTTATACCAAAGCTATTTTCAATGTGGGGACTCGATCTCATTGGGAGGATTAACCTTGCCTCATCTAATGGCCATAAACACATTTTTACCACCATCGAGTATTTCATTAAGTGAGTTGAAGATATACCCCTCACATGACTAGAAAAAAAATACAAATTCACCTTCAACCATCTCATCTGATGCTATGGTATCCCATCCAAAATTATAATTGATAATGGTAGATCATTTAAGAATAAGGAAATCAAATGACTATGTGTTGATTTCAACATCACCCAACACTTTTCCATCACATATTACCCACAAGGTAATGGTCAAGAAGATTCATCTAATAAGACCATTTTCAATAATCTTAAGAAGATTGTCAATGATGTTGGCCATGATTATCACTTGCATATCTTTTGTTCCCTCTGGGCTTATTGTACTCCAAAAGGAGCCATACCATATTCCCTTGTATATAGAACATAGGCCATTCTTCCCATCTAAGTCAATTTTCCTTCTCTGCATATCTCATTGAAGAACATCTTGGATGATGAAGATTATAGGGTAACTCACCTGTCAGAGCTAGAACTATTAGATGAAAAATGCCTGGCCACTATAATAGCCTTCAAACATATCAAAATTGATTACATGGTCAATATAATTGCCATGTCAAGCACAAAGATTTTAAGCTTGGTGATCTTGTCCTCAAATCAAACTAAAAGAACACCATGGCTAATAAAAAGAAGAAAGGCAAGTTCAAGCCTAATTGGATAGGCTCATTGTTGCTAATTTGGCTCTGGAGCTTATAGGTTAGCTACACCATATGAAGATGAACTTGATGAATCCATGAACATAATACATCTTAAGTGTTATTTCATTTGAGAGACTTGATATATTATCTATGAGGATTGTTTAAATTGTATTGTAGTATTACCTTCCTTGTACCATACCATATACCATTTCATCCATGCCTTACCTCTTAACTGAAGTTGTTTTACCCTCCTTTCCCCATCCCTTTCTGAATTTTATTATATTCCATTGGTTCTTTCGGTACCTTCATCAAGGGAATTATGATGAATTTTCATCAACTAATTTAATATTTCACAAAGAGGCAATATTTAGGAGTAGTATGATAGTGGTTTTAAAATTACACTCCTCATTATTATCATGTTATATTTCATTTTTAGAGATACTAATTATAATCAACTTTGGGAAAATTAGTATTATTGACCCATGCCATTTTTTCCTAATTATAACCACCTATCGGCAACACCTTTACCATACATTACCACCTCACCTTGCCATTATTGTTACTATACTATGTCATTTACCTAATTCATAAACTTGTTGCTACCTAATCATATTCCTCTACTATAAGGTAGAACTACAATGACTTGAGGTCTCATTTGAGACTATGTAGGCATCACTCGATTCACATTGATGGTAGCTCAGTCACCCTAACCCATTCTCTCACCACTTTATGATCAACCGTATCCATACACTCTCATCATTTTATGAGTTTATATTGTGAGAATTGTGTATTCAACTTTGATATACTAATGACTACCTGACTTCATTTTATGCTCTTACCATTTTGCAATTTATCTACGATCTCACCATTTTATGAGCTTATTATCATTCTTGATCTTAGATGTAGTAATCATTATGAACCTAGTTCATGTGTGAGTGTTTGTCTATTGACTTTTAATGTGGTTTTAACCTAAACCATACTCTTGTGTTTGTGTGATTTGCTTGTGTTGACATTTTCATGATTGTGGAATTCCATCCCTTTCCTTTTATATGCACTCATCATTTTACGAGACGATTCCCATATTCCTCTACACATTAATCATGTTTCCTTATCATCAATTTTCTTCTATCCCATATTCTAAGAGAACTCAATTTAGCCTGAAGTTCATATTTGATCTTGTTTCCATGGGACTATCTAGGCAACATCCACTTCCCTATTACATCTGGAGTCAGCTTGGCTATCCATTCCCTTTATTCTATTCCCCCCATTTTGTTTATTTATTTCATTGTTTCCTATAACCTAGGGGAAATGTTTATCATATTGTTTGTGTGTCATTGTTCCTTATAGCCTAGGGGCAACACCATTATTTTTTGGTTCTTTTATTGTAATACATATGTCATTACTATATAGCTTATGAGTCACCCTGTTACCAAGAGTAACACATCTATTACACCTGCACGAATAATTTATTTTTCTATTTGAACTAAAATTGTAATTAACCTTTGTTTATCTTTTATCTTTATCTATTTAGAATCGTTTGTTTCTTGAATTTTCATTTGTTTTGGATTCTTTATTTCTTTTATTTGTGTTGTTTTATTTTGTTTGCACCCATTTTTTTTAGTGGTGTTTTTTTTATGTATTTGTTTTGTTTATTGGTTTTTTGTTTTGTTTGTTTCTTTATTTTGTTTTATTTTGTTTTTATTTTACCTATTTGCATTTTTTCATTTTTCTTTCTTAGTTGTCATAGGATTCATATATGTTATTTACACTTGAGTCTTGATTACTCATTTCTTTTACTTGAGTTGTAAATTAGTATATGTTCCTCTACTTAGTTTATTGCAGTATATTCACTTGGGATTTGATTATTCGTATCTTACACCTAAATGATTTTTACTCGCATTTAAACTAAGTGTCCTATGCTTTGGATACACATTGTTATTATAATTGTTAATAACTTTGGTATCTAATATCCTAAGCTACATCAAAAATCAGCTCAATAGATCTTACAAGTAGTGGTGTCACAGTACTTCTCCTTGTTCACATGGAAAAATCTTGACCTATCCAATTATTACCTAAATATAGATTAATTAAATCACAAATGAATTTTAATCCTTTCTATTTATGATATGCATTTGCATACTATCATGTATCCCAAATTCATGTTTATCCTTTGTGTTAGATTAATCTTACTCCATAACTATGCATTTAGTACATAAACCCCCTTTTACCGATTTGCTCTATTGGGTAAAAGATGATTTTATCATGATTCCATCCTCCCTATTGGGGCAAAACATAGTGCCAATGATTATAACCACTTTGGGAAAATCATTGTGTTTCGATCTATCTACCTTACTAGGGCATTTTTCATTGTGCTAATGATTATAATCTCATTTGGGCAATCATTATCTCTATCCTCCCTATTGTGGCATTTTTAATTATGCTAATGAGTATAATCACCTTGGGAAAAATTATTATTTTCACCTCATTATACTGGTGATTATAACTGCCTTTGGGCAAATCATCCTTTTCATTTGTCCTATTAGGGTATCTCACTATGCCACTGATTATAACCACCTTTAGGCAAATCAGTAATTCTACCCTATTTACCTATAAGTGGAATCATTTCCTTCTTTTTGAGGGACCATTCGCTGACCTTATTTGTTGCCTACTCCCTCGAGGGGGAATCCAAGGCTCATCCATTGCCTTCTGGGACATTAGGCATTAAAGACCTTTTCCCTCTTTCATAATACATTACGATGCCTCTATCTTGCAATGCCTTCCCAAACAAGGGTAAATTGTAGACACCCTATTTTGGCCGCAAATGTCTACTAACCAGAATTCAGATTGATTCCTACCAAATAGTGTAAATTAAGTGTAAGAATCACTAAATATCCTAATTTTATATATACATCAAAAATTAGTGCTCATAATCATATTAAATCATTCCTATTTGGGGTATTATCTTGTATACAACAATAACCTCTCACAGATTCATCTCCAATTAACTTGTGACATAGTAAATTAACAGTTTGGCCTTTGGACACATTAATTGGGGCACTTAAACAATTATTAAAATAAAAAAATGCTAAGCAAAATGAATTAATGAAGAAAATAAAAATAAATTCTTACATGAAATTTTTATGTGCAATTAGTGAGAATAAATTTTGTAAAAAAAAAATTTAATAAAATGAGGTCATGATGATGTCATCATCCTCAAAGTCACAGAACTAAAAATATATTCCCAAAAGTCATAAATTCATAAATAGAGAGTTGTGCCTAATAAATGGAATCTCTATCCAAATATTAATTGCATGTACCCTCCTTAACTCAACTAGGGTTAGTTCAAACTCAATTACAATTCACTCTAAAATAACTACACTTGGGTTAGAGTTAGTTTAGAAGGATATAAATATAAGGCTTTACCCATTTTTTAAACAAGATCTAAAATCCAAAGTTATAATGTTCATTTGTTGAGAGACAAAACTTCTTTTGTGTATAGTTATTATGCTAAAATACCTTCAAGAAGCTCCTTTGGTATAGTGTTATCATGCCCATTTGTTAAGCCAAGCCAAGCCAAAGCCAAAGCCAAGCCCAACATTACTAAGGTGGTAAAGAGAGGTGGTGTAAGAAGATCCATTGCCAAATAATCTTTGATCATAGAAACAAACACATCAATTCATGGACAAAATACAATTTTTTCTGTCAAGGAAGGTAAATATTATTTAGTTTGTCTTCTTTTAGTAGTTACTTGTATAGTTCTCTAGCTCATTAAGTGTCTAGGCTAGAGGTGTAAGTTTTATTAGTGTGTTTTTGTTTGATTTTCATCATACTAACACAATACTACTTTCCCCTCTTGAATTCCTATTGATCACAATGGGAGACGTTAACTTCAAGGAAAATAATAATATGTATGTATGTATGTATGTATGTATGTATGTATGTATATGTATATATATATATATATATATATATATATATATATATATATATATATATATATATATATATATATATATATATATATATATATATATATATATATATATATATATATATATATATTCTTTTTTTGAAAAGATAAATATATTAAAAAATTAAATAACAAGAGTGTATTGAAGTAGAGGCTAGAAATATTATTAAATTTTATTCATCTACAAAATGTAAAATAAAAAAAGTAAATCTAATAATAATAAGGGTTGTGTAGCATCTAGTCCCTGCTTTTATATTGGAAAATGTTTATGGTTGAATTTGTATATAAATTTTTATTGTAAACTCAACATAACAGTGAATAATACATAGGTATTAATTATGATTATAGAGCTAAAATATTATTTGTTGAGGTTAAAGCTATATTAGCCCTAATTTGGTTGGGACTAATAATATGTTTCTAAGATTTTATAGTTTGTCAACTTGTTAAAAACTATATTCGAATGTAACTTGTATTTAGTTTAAAACTAAAAAAATAGGAACTTTAATTTCAAATAGAGAAGATTAAATTATACATGTATTGGACTAAACATGGTAATAATAACTAATTTGATATTGAATGTGATATTTTTTGGAACGTAGATAATCTACATTCAAAGGTATTGAGACAATTGTTGGGTGATATACATTGAAGATACATTTAAACCTTGCTTTATGTAAAAGATTGGTGTAAATATCATTTTTAGTCCATTGGACATTCTTCGCATCTATTGGACATTAATATCTAAACTAGTAGTTACCCCAAAGGTGCAAGTTACATAAGAAGGGATGTAATGTTTTATTTTCATGAAGCACAATTTTGTCAATTAAGGGAGTATAAATTAGTACAATTGCTGACCCCATCTTAGATTTTGTGTACAAAGGGTTAAGCAACAATACTTTTATATTTATGGTGGAGTTGACAGTGTAAAATAAGGTTGTGTTTCTTCATATGCCATGCCAATAAATTACACAGGGAAGAGACATTCCATTTCATGGTGAATTTGAGCAACAACGAAGCAATGGGGAAGGGAAAAGCCATATAAAATGCATAACTAGTGAAATATTTTAAGATGATTTGAGTGGTGATGGTGAGGGAAAATTTTAGGGTAGTTTAGGTGGTATCATACACCAAAGTCCCATATCATTTACGAGACCTATATTTAAGGAAACAAGTAAATTTACATGCATTGCACCCATTATAGAGGGGTATGTAGCTTATAGGGAGTCAACATCTTTGATTGATCATTTTATATTGTCTAGGGTGAATGAAGATGTCATAAGAGTTGTTTTGGTTGTGGCAAGACTCCATACCTAATTTTTAGCTTGAATCATCATGATAATTTTGTTGATGTGGGGAAACACATTAAAGTTTTGGAATCTATATCTATGGCATCCTTGATAAGCTAAACAAAATCTCATTTTACGAAAATATAAATTTACATCTTTTCTAGTGTAACTTGAACCTTTATTAGATATTTATTTTAATAAATAGCAATTATAGCTTATCAAATATATCAACTAAAATACATATTATATTATTTTTAAACTCAATGTTTCCTATTAACATCAAATCTATAGTTTATGAACAAAAATAACTTTGTAATTTGAGTCGATCAAGCCCTAAATTGATTGATTTTGTAAATAATTAATATTTATAGGGATATGATTTTATATTATGTTAAAGTGAGGTTTTGTAAAGTGAAAGAGTGGAAATCAATAGTTGTGCCTCACTTGAAACCTATGACTGGTGACTTAATCCCACCTTTTGTGCATGAAACCTTAAGAAATAGTAATATAATATTCATTTTATTAAACATATTGTATATTATCATAGTATTATAATATATCATACATTATTATTTTAAATTAATATATTATAATTTAGTATATTATTAATATATTAATAGCAATAAAGAAATTATAATAAAAACATAATACATATAATCATTTATTTACTATATAAATATTACAATAACAATAATATTTATATTATGTATTTTATTACATACATTACTAATCATATATATTATTATATATAAAAGCAATACATGCAAACATGTGTGTGTGGTGGTGTGTTCTTTTATACAACATGAAAATAAGTTGTGCCAGAAGGAGACATTTCTTTTTATATTTAGTTGAAGCAATGGTGAAGTGGTGGGAAATGGAAACGCCATATAGCACATGAAAGTGATAAAATATTACAAAGTGAGATGGGTAGTGATGGTGATGGTGAGGGGATATGATAGGGTATTTTAAAGGATGGACTCAAGAAGCCTAACTAAACACACATGTAAATTTCTTTGGCATGTCATATATACTAATGCAATATGTAGATTCCACCAAACTATGTAAATTACTCAATATATGATTGAAACAAGTGACATCTCAATAAACATAGATGTCTCTTTGAGGTACTTTTTTAAACATATATTATCATGATGAGCGCATGTTTGAGAGTGTTATGTTAGGTCAAAAGAGTTTTACAAATTCATGTCATATTCATTATTGTTCTCTCTCTGTGTGTGTGTGTGTGTGTGTGTGTGTGTGTGTGTGTGTGTGTGTGTGTGTGTGTGTGTGTGTGTGTGTGTTTATGTCAAGATGGATTTGGCTTTATGTTTTACTAAAATGATATTTTTAAATGCAAATGTGTGTAAAGTAGTGTACTAAAAAAAATGAACTAGGGAAGTATCTACAAGTAATATTCTTAATTATTACTACGGATGGAAGAAAGATGGGCAAGTTGGTGGAGGTTTCTATTTTAATCTTCTTGTTTAGCCATCTCTTTATTTCTTCACATTTAAAGGTGAGGTGGGTGATGATGGTAAGGGGCGATGCCAAAGTATTTTAGGTGATGGACTTGAAGAATCTCAACTAGACACACATCAACATATGTTGGATGTACAAGACCTATACCCACTACAAATGGAACTGATGCTTATAAGGAGTCTACATATTTAATTGGTTGTTTTCTATTGTCAAGGGTGGATGAAGATGTCATGAGAGCTAGTTTGATTGTGGTAGGACTCCACATCCGATGTGTGTCATTAACATGGGGAAATAATTTGAAATTATAGAATCTCTTTATATATTAATTATAAATATATAGCTTATTTTATAAATAAGTATATTATACATTTAATTAAAAATGAAATTTGTTTATATGTATAAATATTATTAAATTTTATTGTAATATATATATATATATATATATATATATATATATATATATATAGTTACTTAAATCTTTAGATAATTTTCTTACAATAATCTTGTGTCTAATATCGATTGTGCCCAGTGATCATATCTATTTATTTCTCATAGGCTAGAAGAATGAAATTCATGAATGTTCACCTATGCTACGAGTTCACAACATTTGACCAGTCAAGAGGAAAAGATGGATTCGGTAACGATCATATCAAAGGAGATAATTCAAATGGGCAACATAAAAATTTGGTGTAGGGAAGGACACAATTGGGAGATGAACAAGGAAAGATATGTTCAAAGAGACTTTTGTTTCACACGAGTATGAACTGGAAAACATGCATTAAAAGATAAAAGGTAGAGGCAAAAAAACATCTTTTTAGGTGTAATTATTGTCGATCCAAACATGTATTTAGTTCAAGGTGTTAATATTATATATTATTTCCCTTCATCATCACTACCCAACACACCTTGAAATCTTTCATTGCTTTTATGATTTATATGGCCTTGCCTTTCCCCACTACTTCACTACTACTCAAGCTCAATGTGAAATAGAAGATTCCTTTTGCCACAACTCATTGCCACACCATATGAAGGAACACACAATCTGATTTTCCACCATCCCCTCCACTAGAAATATCATATTATTTTTGTTTAACACTTTGAGAAAATAATGTGAGATAGGGTCAATGGTCATGGGATTCAATTCAAGTGAAACTACCAATTTATATTGTTTATATTTACATAACCCTTTGTTACCAAAATATAAAATCGAATCCCTTCTCATGTAACTTTAGTACACAATTTTTAAGGAGATGGCTAATAGTCATGCTATTAGTTGCTATCATGTATAAGACACTATATAAGGGTTTCTCTTCAGGTTTACATTTTCTCTACAAAAAACCAATAACCTTTTATTACACCAAATAGTAACTTGTGAAATGTTTCTTTATTTTTTATATTATAATACATTTTACCTTATAGCCATAGTGCACCTTGCTAGTGTTACCCATGTCTTTGATTGAACATAATATCATTTTCCCTAAAAATAATTAACCCATAATAAACATTACTTTATTTTTGAATTGGAATTATTCATCTATTGTTTCACACATTTAACTAAAGTCCATTCCTTATAATTTTTTGTGTATTTGTTTGATAAGATACACAATTAAATAATTTTTACATATGACTTGGGTATCATGATTTCTACCACCATATAAAATATGCATTGGGGCATGTTAAGGCACTTTAAAGCATCAACTATGTCATCACTTAAAATACCTTTATAAACGGAGACAAAACTATTAGTTCCTTGCAAGTTTTGCCCATGAAATTTCTATTGTCATATTTATGAAATTTCTATTGTCACTTCCCCCAAAAATATTAGATTATTATTGCTTAACACTTCATGCATCATGAATTTCAATTAAGGTACAACTATTGAATTACACTCTTTCATTTTATAAAACCTTGATTTACTGAAACAAAAAAATATATCCCTTTCGACATGAGTTACACTTTTGAGAAAACTGCTAGTTTTAACCCTTCCACAAAACCTATCAATAAAAAAAAATGTTTGATTCAAACTTAAAATTTACTTCATGAAAAGAATATTCGATATTATAAAATATTAATGATAGAACATAATTTTCTCTCACATTATTTAATGGGATAACATCATTATAAAAAAGGCATGAATTTTAATTCAAAGGCCATCATCCAAACAAAATCATACTAAAATAATGGAAAATCATGGCTCACATGTAAACATGAGTCTCCCTAACACCGATGACTAAATAAAATCGTACAAGCATGCCTTTTTGACACTATATCATGCATGCATCTTAAACATTCATATACCACCCTGCTAGACTCCTTTGCATGTTGCTCCTCTAAATGTCCAACCTGCATGGCCTAATGTGTTTCCACCTCCCTCTAATCCACACCTCTACCTTATTTTATTCAAGGACATAAAATACTCCATAGTCGTATATTTAGCTAATAACGATGAAGGGAAAGTTGATTAAATTCTTAATGGTAACCCTTGAACTCCTAATCTCCTCAACCTCCATCTCAACGATAGCTTGTGATGAGTATGAGAAATAAAACTAGAGGCGACAACAATCATGTGAGCCCCATGGCTTTTATGATGGCACGGATTTTGTAAGGGGAGAACAACAATACATACAATAGTACGAGAAGTAGGTATGCTACAAGTAGCCTAGAATAATGACACCACTTATTTGTTTTGGTTCGTATATGCACAATTGTTGCGAGACATAAACATTGAGACATAGATATATTATGTGTCTGTTATATCTTTCTCGAATTGTAAGAGATGATTTCATATATTATTTAGTTCAAACTATTCTCTAATTTACTACAGGAAAGGATTGCCATATGATGAATTTTATAGGAATTGTCATATGATTGAGGAACATAGTTGTAATAAAAAAATGTCGAATTGACAAAATTAGTTTAGATGATCAATAGAATAGATTTGATATACTTCAGAGTTATTTCAGACATATAACTTATGTTAAGGGTAGGAATGGCAATACCTTCCTCAACCCATAAAAAATAATGAGATTTCAAAAAAAATGGACGATTTCACAAGTTTTGAAAATCATTCAACTCCTAATCTAGGAGTTCTTAAGTTGACTGATCATGTTAATTACTTATTTGAGAAAAGCAACGTTACAAACAATAAAAAAAAGTACATGAAATCTCACAAAGACTCTAGGGAAAACATTGGATTGTAATGAAGAAATGAAAAAGTTGTTAATTTTCTGAACATCCTATATCAACTTGGCATAGAGCATCTCCATCACCAGGGATTGCTAGTATGGCTCATCCATATTGTTCATCTACTATTTTGAGATCATGTTGAACCTGTCCAAGAAAATCAACAAATATTCAAACCGCATAACCTACATCAAAATTATCAACTAACAGAATTGATAAAGTTTGGTGAGTTTTCAGAAAACAAAAAAGAATTACAATGTTTGTTTATCCAAATTCTAATCATTCTATCTTGTGCACAATATTTAGTGGATGGATGAATTTATCCCTGATTCTACTAACACCCACAAGTAAATCATAGATGCTTATCTATCCAAATCCAAACAAATTGGGGATTTTGTACCCAAAATCTCACAAATAATGACATGAATAAGAAGAGACATGACAGTTGAAGAACGCTGCATTGATGTTATGTACTCAAAATAGGCCACATGTGTTATAGCTGATGTAGCTTGGTAGATAGATAAGAGCAAAGACTGGCAAAATTTGATTTTTATGTTTTAAATAATATGTTAAATTTAATGAAATTATATTTGAATGTCTTATGGCGGTGGTTACTCCATCGATTAGCTTGTTAAATTTAATTTAACAAGCTTGTCAGCTGGATCCTGTCTGTCACTCCCCCGCTGTGAGTGACGTTGATTTATGGCTTCTAGACAATAATAGGTCGAATGGAGGAAAAAAACAATTATTGAAAAACAAAATAGATAATAGATTAGGGTGTGGGTTGGCCAGGATAGGAGGGAATTATTCTCATTAGATCGATATGTGCATTTTTGTTTTTGGTATCATTTTGTTTCATCTATTAAATTGTCGATTTATTATCTTGATGTGATATAAAGCAAAGAAAAGAGTAGAAATTTTATAGAAACTCAATAAATTTGATTTTTTTGGTTTCATGTGAGACGAATTTAAAAGGTTGGCATTTTAATAGTGATGTTTTCACCTTAATTAAATTATATTAAAGTCATGTTAATTTTTAAATTTCTGTCTCACACAACTAATTGATTATTGGATTTGTTGGAAAGGAACTAACATTTAAGATATTTTATTGAATTAATTTAAGTTGAAAGAAAATTCTACAATAGAAAGCTCTATTCATAACTAGCAAAATGATAAATGAAAGAAATATTGATGAATTGAAAACTTTTATAAATAAAAATAATATTACCACTAAATTTTGTATAGTCTACCAAAATCATCGATATACATTTACAAGATTTATAATAATTTTAAAATACAAAACATAAAAGAAGTGATTTTTAAATTCATAATATTAAAATCATAATTTTTTTGAAAAACTTAAAAATACTTTATAAAATTAAAAGAATTATAAAATATCTTCTGAGGTGCACTCATTTTATTGTACAAGTATTATTTTTTTTTTATAAATAAGGTAATTCCAATTATGTTTAATTGGAACTTCCCTCTAAATAGGGATAATGAATACGCAATAGAAATTTTGACTTTTAGATATTGCTATGAGCAAAGGGTCCTAATGTCTTTTAAATAGGCTTTATGGCGCATGAAATTAGGAGCCTTACAACCTGTTATATGGCACATCAAATTAGTAAGCTTGTAGCCAATGTTATTAATTTTCAATAAACGATTTGAAAAATGATAGCTAGAGTCATTAAGATGCTCTGGGCAGTGCTATTCAATGTCCCCATTGTACGAATTAATAGAAAATAGATTTTTCTTAAAAAAATTTAATGAATAATAAATGTTGATAGTTGTATTAAAGTTGGAAAAATATTTTTAAATAATTTTTAAGGAATAAGTTAATATTTATATATTAAATAAAATTTTAGAATTTTAATTATAATATATGTTTAAATTTATTTGATTGGTTGAATGAAACGTTAGTACCTAAAAAGTGAATTTATTAATTTAGTTTTAGAGGAATTAAAAATAAGAAAACTCACCATAACATTTTTTTGAGAAATGACGTAAAGTATGTAGTTTTGTTTTCTTACTTCGCAGCGAATGTAGACTTGACTATGAAAATGAGATTTGACTAATTCTTTAAATTCTTAATTTAGTGCATACATCTAAAGAATATATATATATATATATATATATATATATATATATATATATATATATATATATATATATAATTTGATTGATAATAATTTTCAAATTAATATATTATTTTATTGTTGGTTTAAAAATTTTGTAATTAAGGTATGAAATAAAATTAATATAGGTAATTAATATTGAACGAAGTGTCATGTTAAAAATTGCATAGTTTATTAATATCAAAGCTATCACCATTTTTTACATGGTTTGGCAACATTTCTCCATTAATGTGGCAAGTAATACCACCATGCGCTCCACCAACCAACGTTTATATCTGCCTTTTTACATACCTCTTCCCCCCAAATGACCATGGAATGCACTCAAAAGTTTTAGATCATACCGTATTTCGCAAAGGAATTTCTATTGACATAATGGAGGGATGATACATTACATGCAAGTTTGTTCCCTATAACTGAACCCACAACTGTGTTCTTTTTCTTTTCGCTTCATTATTATTTTTATTGTGCATTCTCTATTAATATTTATTCATGCGTGCCTTCTATGTTCTTAGATTTTTTTTGAGTGCCTTTTATGTTCATTTTTTTGGCGTATCTTCTATGTTCTTGGGTTTTTCCACGTGCCTCCACCATTTTCCACATGGCTTGTTGAGCTTTCCTCCATTATTGTGGCGTGTTATTGTCACCTTGTGCATCATCAATAAACATCTCTCCCTACCTTTTCACATACCTACTCCTTCCAGATTACCATGGAACCTACTCAAAATATGTCGACCATGCATTGTTTTGGAGAGAAATTTCCATCGACAAAATGGAGGGATGGATCATTATGCACAGGGGTGTTATTTCCTCTACAGCCAAAGAAAAAACCATAGTCAATTTCATGTCAAATGGGAATGAAAGTTGTGGGTAACATTTTCATTAATGTGTAGCTCCTCCACCCAAACGACCATGGAAACTACTTGAAATATCTTGACCATGCAACATTTCACAGAAGAATTTATGTTAGCATTATAGACCAATGACAATTACCTATTGTTATTAGGCCTTCTATGTTCATGGTTTTTTGTCATGCCTTCACATATGAAAAAACATTTAGTGGTATGTTAATGTAGTGATGAGATGTTACACATAGGTGTGCTTCCTATAACTAAACCCACAATTGTGTTCTTTTTTCTAATCATGCACCTATTACTATTATTGTGACTTCTATGTGGATGGAGTTTTTATGTGGCTTCACATTGGATTCAACGTTTAATGTTATGTTCATGGTAGTTTTCAAGGTAATCATTCACAAAGTAGTAAATATTCTTGTTTTTGTATCAACGCATATAGTTTTTTGAATTCTATGGCCATGTTGGACGATACTTATTTCATTAATATATAAGGAAGTTCTATGTTGGAGGGATAAATCGCTACCCACAGTTGAACCCACATTGTTGGGATATTTTCATTCCCATCTAAATCTAAATTTGTTGTTATTTTAATAGAAACCCTAGAGGTTTTCCGAATTCATGTTAGTGTGTGTATATAATTTGTGTGCATTTAATTAAAATCATGTTTGTGTGTGCTTTACATTTTTTTTGTTTCCCTGCACAACACGAGTTGGAAGACTTACCATTTACTGGTATATGGATGTAAGTGTTAAAGGTTGACATTCACATGCTATTAAATGCTATTGTGTATCAAAATTAATATTTCCATTTGCATAACATTTATAAGTAGGGGAAGGGGACTAGTACTCAGGACCCCTAACTTCAAGGTCCAACATCTTTCATATTACGCCACCTCATAACTTGAAATTTTGGATTTAGATAGTTTAACATTTTGAATGTCTAAATAGTTCATCTAGGAGACAAATCTATATTGTGGGAAGTCACAACTACAATCTCAACTATTGGACCCTATTTAATAATTGGTCCCCTTCCATTATGTGGATGGAAGCCATGTTGTTTTTTAATTACTAAACAGTTTTTGTTATGGATGCAAGCCCTACAAGTTTTCATTCACATACAAATAAACGTTATCATTTTTATATTAAAAATTAGACTCTTTTGAATTAATATTGATATGTTTTCTATGTATGCAACACATTTATATTTCCTTGCTTGCAACATTTATACTATATAATGAATGGAAAATAAAGGCTGAGGTTTGTTGCTACCTCTTTTAGCCAATCTAGTAGGCTCACAAGAGATCACACATTTAAACCCCCTGGTTTAAATTTTTTCATCATTAATCATTTTCAAACAACCATATTATTTTATCATTGGCTTATAATGTTTTGAAGTAAGGTATGTAGAGAAATTAATATGGTTCATTAATATAAAAAAAGGGTCCATGTTGAAAGACAAGTGTGTCTACAACACTAAAGATTTACTAGTATGTGAATGAAAGCTTTTAAGGTTTATATTCACATACCAATAAATGTCATTGTCTTTTTATTAAAATTAAAAAATTCATTAACACATCAGTAAATGTTGAGTCAAATGTTAGATATTTTTTTCTCCATTTCAAATAGGGCTATTTTGATACCCAAGGTAGTGAGGTTGAGGTTACTTTGTCACTTCACTTATAGCATCACCTTCTTCAGTAGTTGTTGGGAATTTACACTCCTTAGCTTGTTGTTTTATAATTTTCATCTCCTTGGGGCATGTTCACCCCATGGTTTTATCCAATAAAATTCAACAAGTGATAGTTTGGTTTGCATACCATTAGGTGTATTCATTCCTTAGCTTTTCAATTTCAAATTAATTCAATAATTTAGAATATTTCAAATTTCTTATCATGAGAGGGCATTGATCTACACATGTTTTCTTGTAAGTTTCACATGGAGAAAATGGTACATTTCAACTAAAATTGTCAACACAAAGCACAATTATCACATAGGCTAAAATTATTTATTTTATCCTTTTATTTTTTTATTTACAATAATATATTAAGTGGGGAAATCTTTAGATAACTAATTTGGTCTTCTAATCTTGACGATCCACATTTACTTCCCATAGATCACATACTTGCTACTAATACTCAAAAATATTATGAGAAGCTTATAAATAATGTTTAGTGTCACACAAAATGTAATGAGTTTATATGTTTGCATAAAAGAGTTAGTACTCCACAATAGGGAAATTTTTAGAAGCTATTTATAGGCAAAAGGCTACAAGTAGTTTTTTTCGATTTTGAAAATAGCTAATTCTATGAAAATATACATAGGCCAAATAACCTCACTTTTATATAATTTCATAGTTTGGGACACAAATTCATCTTATAGATTATACTCGATCATATTTTGGGACACACATTTGTCAGAGTTACTATACATATATGAGTTTGATTCGCCAAGAAATTATATGAAACATGTATAGGTTAGTCTACAATCAATATGTGTGTGTGTGTGTGTGTGTGTGTGTGTGTGTGTGTGTGTGTGTGTGTGTGTGTGTGTGTGTGTGTGTGTAGACCACCTAGGATACAATAAGCTTAAGGTAATAATTATATTTTACTATGAAAATGTTTTGAATATTTTTGGGTGCCACATGCTCTTCTATATAGTTTTTAATAACTAAAAAATTTAATAATAAATAATTGTCAAACCTAATATTTATTTTATTTCTAGCATCGAATGCAGTGCAGGTGGAATTAAAACTATGAGAATCGAGGTTTAGATTTTTCTCTATTTTTTAGTGAATTGGCACTAACATATTGAGGGGCCCCAAGGTAAAATTTAATGTTGGTCCAACATGTCATCTATAAGATTAATGGAAGTTGTTCAAATACACATGTGACATTTTTTCAATTTTTCTTATCACTAATGTAAGCTCTTGGCAGAATCAAAGCTATGGTAATCAAAATATTGGGATGAGAGGTTGAAAATGAATGTATAAATAATTTATAAGCTGGTTTCCTTGTGATTAAAATGTATGGACTTATATATTTTTAGTTTTAAAGACTAAGAGAAGTTGTTTACATACACAACTATCTTGAAATGAATAAATATAATAATAGGTTCTTCGAAAAATATTTATTTAAATATATTTTCTAAAAATACTGTGTATGTTGGTTTTCTTAGAAATTTCTTATATGTCTACAAATCTTATCCATAAACTCAAAATTTGTGAAATGGGTATTTTAAGGTTAGTCATAAATATTGTTGAAATGATCATGAGGATCTGTTGTATTTATCCATTTTGTTTAAATGAAGTATCTTGCATGCCATTATTCCTTAGAGGAAATGAGTTTCTTGTTTATGTAAAAGAACTTTGTGGTAAAGACCAACTACATAATATAATTTATTTCGTTCTTTGTGCATTATTTAAAAAAATTATCTTCCATGTCATATTTCTCAAAGAAGATCAATTTCTTATTTGTTTAAATAAGGTATATGATAAAGACCAACTAGATAATATAATTCATTTTATTCTTTGTGCATTGTTTAAAAGAAGTATCTTGCATGTCATTATTTCTCATAAGAAATCAGTTTCTTGTTTATTTAGAGTGGTAAAAGTAAAAACCAACTAAATAATATATTAAATCGAGTAAAAAATTGTGATAAAAATAATGGTATAAAGTATATATAATAAATTGACTATGGGGTCATAGGGCAAGACAACTGTCATGTCCCCTTTTCAGTTGACATCTTCAAAGTTGATGGTTAGCCTATTATGTGACCCTCATAGGCTGATAGGATGGATAGAGGGTCTTGATGGAGCTTGGCTTGGCTTCGATTAGCAAAATTTTTCCATTTGGTTTTCGTTCGGGCTCTTTTGGACATGTATTGAGGGAGATATTAATATTTGATTGATTTAATTAAATATTAATTATTTGGCATATTTTTAATTATGAAACCCTAATTCTTAATTATGAAACCCTAATTAGGGCAAGCACACCTTTTTGAGGATATAAGGGTTTCTCATTGGGAAGAGAGTCATATTGTTGTAAAATTATTGATTGTTAAAGACAAAAATTTTGCTAAGGATTTTTCTTGAGAAGACTGAGCCAAGGGTTTCAGTATTCTTTTGCATTGGAGAACGTACACTCTTCAGTGTGTGCAATTCAGAGGTTGTGAGATATCAGCTGATCTATTGCCAATTTGAGAGATAACTTCACACAAGGGTTATCACAGAGGTTTACAGGTATTTATTTTATCAATTTTTTGTCCAAAAATTATTTAGATAAAAGATCTTCAGTATTAGTGTAATATTCCTTAAGATCAGGCTTCCAGCATATAGGCCGTACTATTTCTTCTGCTATTGTATGGAATCCATACCATTCTATAGATCAGACCATACAGAACTGCAAGCTGCATAGAGACCGACATCGGCTGACTCAAGAACTGACATCATCATATACACTGACATCGACACTATATATAGACATCTAGAGACTGACATCGGCAGCTAGGAGACTGACATCGGTTGACCTCGACCGTTAGAGATTGACGTCAGCAGGGTTACCCGATGATAGAGACTAACGTCGGCAGAGTTCATAGTGTTATACTACTGACAGTGGTAGAATAACTGATGACAGTGACTGTGTATTTGAAACAACAACCAAAAAGTTGTACCAGATTGAGGGTTTGCTAGAATAATCAAGTTTTTGGAGACAATATTTATATTATTTTGTTGCATGACAGAGATTCATTATTGTAATCATTCTGAAATAAACAATAAGATATTAGATTAGCCATTTATAAGTTCATACTGCTATTTATTATTTATTTGAAATTATTTTGCAAAAATCGCAATTTTTCTTATTTCATACAAAAAACACCAAAAAAATTAGAATACACAAAAAAATGGTCAAAAAACATTCAGTTCCAAAGATCAGGGGAAATAAGGGTTTCTACAGTGGTATCAGAGCTAAATTCTTGCCATCCTGAGGGTTTGGTAATCTTATGCAGCCAAGAGAGTTGGGACCACATAGGTATTACACACGCAGTAGAGCCTTGGTTGACAGGCAATAGGTTTTGAGTAGGCAATCGAAAGACATGGCTGACAATATTGACAGGGCCCGTATTCCTTATAATCCTAGGGATCAAGATGATGCATAGGTTTTACTTGCTCTCAGAGAACTATGAGTAGGCCAAAGGCAGTCTAACGAAGTATTACAACAATTGGTAGAAGCACTGCAGAGATTGGGTACTCTGAGGAGACCGTCACCACATCGTGACGATGCCAGGAGTGATGCAGGGTCACATAGAGCACTTAGGACTGCTTCCCAAATAGCAAATAGGCCTACTAGGCCTACTTTTGTGAGGCAGGAGGCCGATGAGATGATAGCAGGTGAGGAGCATGAGGAGTTGTTTGTTGACACACTTATGGCAGCAAATGAGGAGTGGGAGTTATTATCACCTGAGGTCTGAGAGAGGATTACTTTTGATCAATTCATCACATAAAGGAGAGAGCATAATCGAGGTCGATACGATTGGAGACCTAGACACTAGAATAATGATATGAAGCATGCTACGAGTAGGCTCACAATAGCGATGTTTGACGGTAGTGGCAAGGTCACAGTGCAGGCCTGAATTAGTAAGCTAGACACATTTCTCACGTTGCATCCAATGGCTGAGAGAGATGATATCAGATATGCGACACTGCATCTTGAGGGAGTAGCTCACGATTGGTGGCACCACAGGATGGTGACACTCCAGCATGACCGGATCACATCTTATCAAGAGTTTGTTGATAGACTAGTAGAATGTTTTGACAGGAAGGATCTGAAATCCTATTTCAGGGAGTCGGCTCAGTTGTGCCAAAGTGGCAGTCTAGAGTCTTACATTGGTGACTTTCAGAAGTTATCAGTTATGGTTCCTAACATTTTAGAGAGGCGACTTGTAGTGCTCTTCATGGAGGGATTGACAGAACCATTGAGAGGTTGGATCAAAGGCTTTGATCCTCCTTCGTTGCAGGAAGCTATGAAGGTACGTAGTATGGAGATGGTAGCCCCATCCAATAAATCTAACTCAGGAGGTACTTCTTCATCCAGGGACAATAAGGGCTTCAACAGTAATAGAGGGAGATCAGATTTTAACATAGATAAATCAGGTGTTAAGAATGATTCAAAGGCCAATCTAGCAACACCACCTTTGGATCGAGAGGCTCTTAACGATTTACGCAGGAAGAAGCTTTGCATCTACTGCAAAGGCCCCTATGATGCCAATCACGATTGTCCTTTGAGGCCTAAGGGCAAGGCAAATCGAGTGATGTGGGCTTATTATGAGGATTTGAAATTAAAAGATTTCAAACATCAAGAGAGTTTTGAGGAGTCAGAGGTAGAGGCTTTAGAGCCTAAGGTAGAGGCAGATTTAGAGCTTCAGATATAGGAGGCATGCCTATCCAGCATTCAACCGGATGGTTCATTCAGACTCTGTGGAGTTTTGGTAGGATAGAGGGTCATAACCCTTCTTGACACAGGAGCCACACATAATTTTATAGATTCTAGATTTGTGGAGAAGCATGGACTCACCACTGAGGATTTTGAGGGCATTAGAGTTAAGGTAGCCGACGGTTACACTCTTAGGTGTGAGTGGATGATTAGAGACATCCCATTGCACTTGAACAACTATGAGTTCAAGGCTGACTATTATGTGGTGAAGATGGGGGATATAGAATTAGTCTTGGGCATGAAGTGGCTTCATTCCCTTGAGGAAGTCACTCTTCGTCTCAAGGACATGGAGGCTCATTTTGATGTTGATGGGAAGACACATATTCTTAAGGTGATACGGGGCAGCAACATCAAAAATATGTATTTTCATTAGATTGAGAGGCTCATACGACATGATATGGTAGAGTGGGCTATTGAGTGCACATTGGCACCAATACAGGAGAGACATATGGATGAGCTTTGTCTTGAGGTGAGTTCAGTTCAGGAGTTAGTACATGTGGTAAAGACTCAGCTTTCTTTTACAGTTAGGTCACATGTTGATGACGATATGAGTATGTCTAGCCTCCACACTCTGGATTCAAATATTGTAGTGGGTATAGGAGACAGGTGCATGAAGTCAGTTGGTATTGTTCACATTATTCAGGTGAGGAGTTTACTTGAGTTGCCAATTGATTTAGGTTCATGGATTGGATGTTGGGATCCTAAACTTGGTACTTGGGATGATTTGATGCCATGGGATGAGAATTTTTGCGCTGATTGACATCAGTGTAGATCATGACTACATTTGGGATCCAGGTGGATTGATTGGTTTACTATTCAGTGATTGCTTGAGGACAAGCAATTTTAGGAGGGGTAGATTGTCATGTCCCCTTTTTAGTTGACATCTTCAGAGTTGATGGTTAGCCTATTATGCGACCCTTGTAGGCTGATAGGATGGATAGAGGGTCTTGATGGAGCTTGGCTTGGCTTTGATTAGCAAAATTTTTCCAGTTGGTTTTCGTTCGGGCTCTTTCGGACATGTATTGAGGGAGATATTAATATTTGATTGATTTAATTAAATATTAATTATTTGGCCTATTTTTAATTGTGAAACCCTAATTCTTAATTATGAAACCCTAATTAGGGCAAGCACACCTTTTTGAGGATATAAGGGTTTCTCATTGGGAGGAGAGTCATATTATTGAAAATTATTGATTGTTAAAGACATAAATTTTGCTAAGGATTTTTCTTAAGAAGACTGAGCCAAGGGTTCTAGTATTCTTTTGCATTGAAGAATGTACACTCTTCAGTGTGTGCAATTCAGAGGTTGTGAGATATCATCTGATCTATTGCCAATTTGAGAGATAACTTCACACAAGGGTTATCACACAGGTTTACAGGTATTTATTTTATCAAATTTTTATCCAAAAATCATTTAGATAAAAAATCTTCAGTATTAGCGTAATATTCCTTGAGATCAAGCTTCCAGCATACAAGCCATATTGTTTCTTTTGCTATTGTATAGAATCTTTACCATTCTATAGATCAGGCCATACAGAGCCACAGGCCGCACAGAGACCGACATCGACAGACTCAAGAACCGACATCGGCACTGTATATCGACATCTAGAGACCGACATCAACAGCTAGGAGACCGACATCGGCTGATCTCAACTGTTAGAGACCAATGTTGGTAGGGTTACCCGATGACAGAGACTGACGTCGGTAGAGTTCACAGTGTTATACTACCGATAGCGACAGAATAACCAACGACGGTGATTGTGTATTTGAAACAGCAACCAGAAAGTTATCCCAGATCGAGGGTTTGCTAGAATAATCAGGGTTTTGGAGACAATATTTATATTATTTTGTTGCATGACAGAGATTCATTGTAATCATTCTAAAATGAACAATAAGATATTAGATTAGCCAGTTATAAGTTCATATTGCTATTTATTATTTATTTGAAATTATTTTGCAAAAATTGCAATTTTTCTTATTTCACACAAAAAACACCAAAAAAATCAGAATATACAAAAAAACAGTCAAAAAACATTTAGTTTCAGAGATCAAGGGAAACAGGGGTTTCTACAACAACTATGAAAAAAGAAGATGACATAACTTAAAAAATATAATTATCACCTTAATTTTATTATGTCTTAAGTTTTATATATATATATATATATATATATATATATATAGTCTTGCCCTATGGCTCCATAGTCAGTTTATTATTTATACTCTATATCCTGATTTTTTGTTACAATTTTTATTATACTTAGTTTAATATATTATTTATTTGGTCTTTACCACATACCTTTTTTAAACAAACAAGTAACTAATATTCTCTAAGAAATAATGGCATACAAGATACTTCTATGAAAATCGAAGATGACATAACTAAAAAATATTGTATTGCCTTAAGTTTATTGTGTTTTAAGTGGTCCATATATATATAACCATAATGTTCAATTTTTATATAACCATAATATTATAAAAAAATTATATATATGAAAATTGAACATCAAGATTTTGAAAATTGAGAAATTTTATTGAAGATAATGCAAAGTATATAAACAATCAATTTTGACATAGTGGTTTGTCTTTATTAAACATTTTGTTAAAATGTTTGAGGAACTTTTGTTCA
>JARHVA010005922.1:85000-297500 GCA_037957365.1 Torreya grandis
TGATTATGACTTATTTACCATTTTATTGAAATTGGTATGAGGATTGTGAAATAAAAAACTGGGCAAGATTTCAACCTCGATCCCCATAAATTTAATTCTATTTGTACCTCATTTAATGCTAGAAATAAAATAAATTTTAGGTTTGAAAATTATTTATTATTAATTTTTTTAGTTATTAAAACTATATACAAGTAAGAGCATGTGGCACCAAAGAATATTCAAAATATTTTCATAATTTTAAAATTACAAACTATATAATAAGGTCTATCAAAAATTTTGAAGTGTGAGTTTCGGTTTGTACTCAATTTATACTAAGTACTACACCAGATCTTATTGTATGTATTGTAAAAAAAAGTTATAGATCCTCATGGTCATACTGTATTTTCTTTTTAAATATATAAGGTAATAATTATATTTAGATTAGCATGATATGTTAATTGAAATTTAAAAAAAATGAAAGGCCAATATAGATGTGGTTAAGACATTTTGCTAGACCTTATAACATAGCTTATAATTTTAAAACTATGTTTTTTTTTTAATTTTTTTTGGTTATATCATCATTTCTTTTCATATTTGTCAAAGAGTATAAATAATGAACTAACTATGCCAAATAATATTCACATTTTCATAGTTTTAAAATTACAAATTATATAATAAGGTTTGTTAAAATGTCTTAATTATATCCATATTGGACTATAAAATACTTTTTAATTTTAATTTCAAAACTCTAAACCCTAAACTAAAATATAATTATTATCTTATGTTTATTTTTCTCTAAGTGCTCTCTCTCTCTCTCTCTCTCTCTCTCTCTCTCTCTCTCTCTCACACACACACACACACACACACACACACACACACTTGCACATACGCACTTGCACACACATGAAAATTGAACATCAAGGGTTTCATGTATTTGATTATGACCTATTTACTATTTTATTAAAGATGGCATGAAGATTGTGAAAGAATAATGTGTAGTTTTTTAGGCTAGTAGTTGTTATTTTAGTATGGTTGTAAAAAGGATGAAATGATTAATTTTTATGCATAATGATGGTTACATAAGTATTATTTGAATTTTGTTTAAAATTAAATAATTTTATGCATTTTATTTTTAAGATCATGAAAAATAAGAAGTATTTGAGCTCACTTGTATAAAATACTTATTTTAGCATACTTTATTAGATGTCAGGCTAGAATCTAAGTTCAAATGATTGAAGTAGAGATGTTTGGGGTTGTGATAACGATCAACATAATGAAGCTAATCCTTCATAAGGTACTTCTCAAGGGAGTCAATTATTTCATGGTCACAAGGCTACTAACATATTTGCCAGGCCATTTAATAGGGGAACCCATGTTTCTTTGTATTTTGATGCCAATGACCCTACCTTTTGTAATGTTCTCAACTCTTTCTCTGTTAACTCTTTGAATTTTTATGGAAATATAGGATTGAGGGGAGCACATTGGAAGAACCATCCTTGTAGAGGAGGCATTCTAAATTAGCCCCCTCAATACATGCATGTTGTCATTCAGCCTAATGAGCATAATATTCTATTACCTAAGCCACCTCAACATGAAAATATTCTTGAATTAATTGTAAAATTGCATCCCAATAAATTTTTTCACTTAGCACTAATATTCTACTCCTTGAGCTTGAAAAACCTAATTCTATCAAGAAACATATGAGTAGCCCTGTAGCACAACCTATGGAGGTCAGACTATTAAAAAAAAATTAAGTCATAGGTGGATGATTCTGAATAAGTCTTGACCTACTTGATGGAACTTCTTATTGCTTCCATAGAGTATACTGATAAGGGTGTCCATTTAATAGATTTGGTTTTTGATATAGATTTTGATTAAAACATAAATTCCTATGTTGAAATTTATGTTGATATTTGATTTTAAATATTATCTTAATATTTTTAAGTATGTTGACATTATTTTTGGCAGTTTTGATATATACAGGGTAGTATTTTATTTCCTATAGATTAGTATGATTGAATGGTTTACTCTTTATTGAACAATTATGGAAACACAGATAGATTTTAATATTTTATAATATTTTTTTAAAGTTATTTTTACATATTGATCATGTTTTATCCTTTCCAAAATTAGTAAATAAATGTATGTAACATGATCAAGTTTTAAGATGAGCTTGAAGGAGATGTTGAAAACAATATATTTTTTTGTTATCTTTCATATCCCAAAATTATGGTTCTTCAGAGCTCTTTTTGTGCAGTACATATCGTAAGATCATGTGTAGTACTTATTATACATTGAGAATATACCTTCGTAAATATTTAAAAAGACTAATATAAGATATAAAAGGGATATAAAGAGATTGATATATAAGTGACTAATATGTAAGTATAAATTGAGTCCTTTTCTCTCTTGGTTGCTTTTATTTTGTTTATTTTTCTCTCTTTTTATATATAGAGTTATAAAAATAATATCAAGAGATTGATAAAACACTTTGATAGAATCATAAATATTTATTTCAAGAGATTACCTCTTCTATAAGCTTTATTCTATTTGATAAGTTAGATTATATTATTTGAAATCTGATCACATATACATATATTTGATAATTGAGATATAAATAATAAAATAAAGTATACCAAAATGTATTAACCATATCCATAATCAATACTAACCTTTCAAATATATTTTTATTGTAATTAACAAACCATGACAACCAAAATATTATTATTACCTTAAACTGGATATGGGGCCATAATGAAAGACAACTATTAAAAGTGAGGATTACAAACCAATATCTTTCAAGAAACACTTTTTAAGGAACTTATGATTATATTTACTCATTTTAAAATAGATGACTATGCATGCAAATAACTGCTCTCAGTCTTATTTTTGATTAAGAGAACATGTATATAAAAGTTGTAAACTCTATTGTAGAGATGCATATGTATTCGAGCATAAGTAAATTTCTTGAGTATATATGTGATGGATTCTTGATTTTTATAGTCATTAATGCAAACTAATGCCATAATCAAAGCTATCATAGTCAAAATATTAGGATGAGATGTTGGAAATGAAAGTGTAAACAATTTCTAAGCTAGTTTCCTTGTGATTGCAAGGTATGGATTTGTATTTTTTTTATTCTGAAGACTGAGAGTAGTTATTTACATGCACAGTCATCTATTTTGAAATTATTAAATATAATGATAATATCTTAACCACATCTATAATCAATAATGATAAGGTTTGCCAAAATATCTTAACCATATCCATAATCAATAATGGTCTTTCAAATTTTTTTTTATTTCAATTAACAAATCATGTCAACTAAAATATAATTATTATTTTAAGATTATTATGTCCTAAGTCACAAGTGGTCCTTAACACATTTATAAAAATGAGTAAAACAAACATGCTCTTCCTTCTATATGGTTTTAATGACTAAAATAACTTTATAATAAATAATTTTCAAACTTAATGTTTATATTATTTCTAGCATTGAATGCAATGCAGACAGAATTAAAACAATGAGGATGGAGGTTTAAATTTTGACCTATTTTTTAGTGAATTAGCACTAGCATGTTTAGGGGCCTCAAGGCAAAATTTAATGTTGGTCCAACATGTCATTCATGGGATTAATGTATGTTTCTTGAACACATATGTGATGGTTTTCTCAAATTTCTAGCCATTTATACAAGTTATTGGTGGAATTGAAGTTGTTAGCCCAATATAGTTTGGTATAAAATAAAAAGGGAATGCTACATTATACTTATGCATATCTATAATAGAGTTTGAAACTATTATAGACATGTTCTCTTAATCAAATAGAATATAAAAATACACCTACTTGGTATAAAATAACAAGGCAACACAAAATGTACTTATGCATCTCTATAATAGAGTTTACAACTATTATAGACATGTTATTTTAATAAAAAAGAAATAAAAATATATAAATTACCTCTGAATCATTTATATACTCTGCATTATCTTCAACAAGATTTCTCAAAACCCTAATAAAATAAATCTCAAAATCGATCACAAAATTTACTATCCATCATCAATCAACCTTAGATTTTAGATGCTTAAATTTCAAATTTTAACATGCTAATTTTCTTCATTTTGTTCTTAATAATTGTTATTTGCATTCTCTTCAAAATTTGTTGGACTCAGATCTATTATTGTAGAATTGCATTATGTTTGAAGAATTATTAGTCATTCCTCTTCTTTCAGATGTTGACTACCAAATTGTCATAACTCTATCAAATAGAGAATCGAGGGCATTGTATCTATTTATATAGAGCCTCAAGCAAGTCTCTAATTTTTGTTAATCTTGTTTCTTAACTTTGACTTTAAAAATGATAATGCAAAAAAATATATATCATATTCCACTAAGCCCAAAATCATTGTTTGGCATAAATTAACAAGAATAAAATATTTTGGGATACCATCACATTGTATTTTACTCAAACTTAAGGTAGTCCATAGTTTAGTGATCAAGTCATATTTGAAAGCATGGTCTAAAAATTGTTGTGGCAAATAAAATAGATTGCTCCCTTAGCTTTGAAAAATCTAAAATGGTTCAATTTGTTCACCATTAAATTCTACACTCTTACAGAAGTGTTGGGCCAAGGGTTTTATTTTATTACAAAAATATGATGAGATAACATTTTTTCAATATTGAGGGTACAACACAGTGATAAATTCTAGTAGTTCATCCTGAAGAAAATGATATCTAATCTTTGAAGAGAAACATTTTACAATTTATTTCAAGGTGTAAATTACATAGGATACAACCTCAAAGAATCAATTCCTTGTAATAGGAACTTCTTTGAGTCTATTATATTGACCAATTGTGTCAAAAGTGTGAGTTGTGGTCTGTAATCAATTTATACTAAGTACTACACATGATCTTACCATATGTAATACACAAAAAGAATCTTAAATCTTCATGATCATACTTTATTTTGAGTGTATAGTAATAATTATAATCTGATTGACATGGTTTGTTAATTGAAATAAAAAAATATTTAAAAGGCCAATATGGATATGGTTAAGACATTTTAGCAAACCTTATTATATAGTTTATAACTTTAAAACTATGAAAATATTTTGAATATATTTTTTCAATTATGTCATCCTCACTTTTCATAGTTGTCTTGTCCTATGGCCACATAGTTGGTTTATACTCTATAATTTGATTTAATATCACTATTATTGTTATACTTAGTTTATTATATTATCTGATTGGTCTTTACCACATTCTTATTTTAAACAAACAAGAAATCAATTTCCTCTAAGAAATATTGATATGCATGATACTTCTTTTAAACAAAGCACAAAAAACAAACTAAATAAACACAACAAAGCCTCATGATCATATTGTATTTTATTTTCATATATTTTTAGTAATAATTATATTTTGACTGGCATGGTTTGTTAATTGAAATAAAAAAATATTTTAAAAGTCATTATTGATTATGGATATGGTTAAGACATTTTGGTAGACCTTATCATGATTGATTATGGAATGATCATACTGTATTTTATTTTTAAATATTTAAGGTAATAATTATATTATGATTGGCATGGTTTGTTAATTGAAATAAAAAATATATTTGAAAGGTCATTATTGATTATGGATGTAGTTAAGACATTTTGGCAAGCCTTATCATGATTGATTATGTATATGGTTAATACATTTGAAAGGTAGTGTTGTGAGCAAATATGTTTAAATAAATATTTTTAAAATAAATTACCATTATATTTATTCATTAATTTATTATATTTTTATATACTCAGTTTATTATATTATGAGGTTAGTCTTTACCACATACTTATTTTAAACAAACAAGAATTTCATTTTCTCTGAAAAATAATGACATGCAAGATACTTCTTTTAAACAATGCACAAAGAACAAACTAAAAAAAATGTAACAAAGACTCATGATCATATTATATATATTTTTAAATGTTTAAGGAAATAATTATATTTTGATTGGCATGGTTTGTTAATTGAAATAAATAATTATTTGAAAGACCAATATGGATGTGGTTAAGACATTTTGGCAAACCTTATTATATAGTTTATAATTTTAAAACTATGAAAATATTTCAAATATTTTTTTCAATTATATCATCCCCGCTTTTCATAGTTGTCTTTCCCTATGGCCCCAAATCTGGTTTATAATCTATACTTTGATTTTTGTCACAATTTTTGCTACACTCAGTTTATTATATTTTCTAATTGGTTTTTTGAGAGACTTAAAGAGGTTTGTACTCAATTTATACTTAGTCATATAGCCATCAAATTTAGCAATTAAAAAAGACAAATTTAATCTTTAAAAATAATAAAACATTTAATTATTAAAGGAAGGAACCTTACATAATATCTTGACTTTAGACTTCTCATCTTTTAACCTTTTTTTCCATTGGTTTTTTTACCTTTATTTCTTGATCTGAATATGATGCTTTATTCAGCAGCTATTTATAAGTCTTTTAAAGAGAAAATAAAAATCACTAGTCAATTTATACTGATGTGGTGATTTTGTTAAAGATTCACCAATGAAATTATACCTAAAATCTAGGATTCACTAGGATTTTATATTAAGCTTTTAGGGGTGCCTTGTTAAAATTATCCCTAATCTACAATGTAGATATAAAGCACCATGACCATTACAATCCACATAAACCATGATCATAAATGACAAAGGCCACAAAAATTAGATGCCAACCCATAATGATGAAAGATTAAAAATCCACAACACAAGCATGCTTTTAATATGGCAAGCAAGCATTGATTTCCAACTAGTAGTCTCCCGCTATGCAATGCTCAAATATATTGAAAAGTATGAATAAAAATATTTAAAAAATTATGAAATTTACCACCATATGTTGACTATAATATCAGCTATAGTTGCACTTGATAACTAAGCCATGGTTCCATATAGAAAATTTATCATAGAAACTCTGGGTAACCATGATGTATGTGCACATGAGTCATGCCACATGATGGAAAAAGTTCCCATAACAATTTTTATCCATACATTTCTTACTCTATCTATTGGAAAAAATATATTTAAATGTGTGTTTCATAAAACTACAATTACAAATCCAAATGCATCCTTCATTGATGCATATATAAATCACCCTTATTTTCTAGAGACATTGCCACTCATTGATATTGCACGAATTTGGTCTTTCAAAAATCAAAGGAAAACTACTTAGTGAAAAGAGAAAAAGGCACAACAAATTATTTTCATATTCCCCCATTTCTCTTTTATCCCTCATGTTGATTCATCATCATACGAGGCTTTTTATTGGGAAGAGTTTTTACTTTACAAACCATTTCACAAAATTACAGTGGACATTGGTTTAACTAATAAGAAATTGTTACACATTAAACATAAATAATAACATCCTACCTTCCATGGCATATTGAGAAAATAATCACAAAATTTGATAATAGAGGTAATGCAAGTAGTGATGATGGTGACATGCTAGAAAATACATAAAAGGATATGGAACTATAAGAATGAAAAATTGTGTCCCACATGCACCCATATGTTTAACCCTATATTGAGATGTGTTAATATAGTATATGGTTAAGAGTATAGAAATTAACAATCATGAGGGTGATAAATAGATCTATAGTAGGCTAGTTAATATGCAAAATCAGATAAATAATGTTTTGAATTTAAATGTTGAGATACACTAAAAATAAAAATTACAATTATTGATCGATATTGTAATGAATTAGAAACAAGAAAACTTAGTTGGTTTATTGTCTGCATGTAGATATGATATGGAAAATGATGAAATTGGATTGGATATAGATTTTGGATCAATCTTCATATTCTATAAATTTACATTTTGTAGCCCCAAACACTTGCATCGGATTTGGATAGTTGCATCAATGTTGGTATTTGAGTTGGACATATGTGTCTAATTTAGAAAAGTGATTGGATCTAGATGTGACCACCTAGAACCTTATATTTTTTATATCACCTTTGCTCTGGTGTGTTTAGATCTTATGCACAGGTTGTTGCTATTTGTCAAATAATCAATCCTTAGCTTCTTCACCCTTTGAGTGTTTGTGGTAAAAATGGGTTAGTGGGCACATGGTGTCGAGTTTACCCTAGGACCCCTCTATCAATGGGAATTGACTATATAGTCAATACTCCAAATAGGGCCTCATACTTATGTATTTCTTATCTACGTGTTGGATTGTGTGTAGATAATAATGTAATGTGTGATAAACAAGTACATAAGGTCGCCTATTTTATAACTTGGAAAATATGGCTCATGGAATTTGCTCATTTATTATTTCAGACCTATAATTGGGTTGTACCTATGATTGATGTTTAAATAATAAAGAATATAGAATATTTGCTAATTTTAATGCTTGAGTGAATGTTTTTGGTAAGTTACCTTGTGAGTTGCTAGGTGATGAATGAATGAGGGTTGATCTTGTCTATATACCAACCCATTTTGAAAATATCTCACATTAAAGCACTTAGGCCAACCATAAAGATATCTTTCATTTACAAATTTTATGACTTCAGAGAACTAGACACTTAGTTTGGCATAGAAAACTAGCATCAATGTAAGTATCTTGGGACAAAAGTGTTTGAGAAGTTAGAAAATAGGTACAGGTCCTAAAATTACAAAGGATTATAATAATTAGGTTTATAGTATTTTGAGTAGCATATAAGGTCTGGTCATTAGAATAACATATGGTCATATTAAGGTATAAGTAATAGGTAGAAGAGATAGTGGGTGCAAGCTTTTCATCAGTAGGAAGGTCTATAACCATGATAATTACTTGCCAAGTATACAAGACTAAGGTGATATATAACTAATATTTATTGTCTAAATTCTCCATTTTTTAATCTAGTAATGAAATTGCTAGTTTAAATTAAAAAAAAATATGTACCCAGTGTGTAGAATGTACCTTGCCTTTGCATGAGCCCAACTTGAGTACTTTGTTGGTGACTGACTTAAAATAAAGAACATGTTACAATATATAATTGGTGCATATAATCTGGAATTGAAAGAATTTGAAATGATTGAAAGTAAAGAGAGCAAGGTACACATGTGAATCAATGTAACTGTATTGCATTTTAAAAATCTGATTTGATATTATGTTTCATTATGAATAATTGAAACCATGATTAGGACACATGTAAAACCTTCAATTGTGCACATGTATAAATATTGGAGGACTACTTGCCCCTAACCTTGGAGAAAATGTGATTTGTCACCCAGTAGTTGAGATTAGCTCAATCTTGCAACCCAATAAAACATATAACCTAGTAAGCGTGAGTGATCTAGTCAAATCACACTATAAATCTGGTGATGGTGGGTGATTTGATCACTCCATCCTATAAACTTAGAAATATTGAGTGATGTAATCACTTAAACCTTTCCAAAAATTGAAATAACTGATGTAATAGATTGACTCAATAAAAATTTGTAAAAGTCCATCTAGGTGTATGTTAAAGTTCATATAAGTGTTTAAAATATGAAAAGATGATTTGGTTTTATTTTTTTAGGGTGTTCTTTTGCATGGTATATGCACCTCGTATATGTCTCAAATTGAAATTTGGGTATAAAAATTGTACCAACATATATAATGCTACCAAAAATGTGTATTTAAATCATATAACTATGCAATTTGGTTAATTTAAAAAAATTATGAGTGTGGAAGACATGTTCCCAAGACATGCCTCCACTAAAATATAAAATTATGAAGGTTGAAATCCATGCTTGTATGACATGATCCCACTAATATCCCCTGGGAAGTAAAAATCAGTAATTACCTTACCTCAAAAAGATAAGATAACTATATTAATCTATGTATGGATCATATAGCTTATATGAGTAGCAGGTCTAGGTAGATATAGCAATGTTGTACATAGTATGTGATCACATCAAATCTCAAGATGCATTATGTGAATCATGGTAAAATATAGATAGTAATGTTACAAGCTCAACAAGTAATCAAACACATACATAAGAACACTCAAAAGTGAATCAAAATGCAATGACCACCTCAAATATGGGGCATGTTCAAATGCCACACAATCAAAGGGACATGACTTAGTCAAATGTCCATAAGACAATAAATGACATATTAAATTTTTTAAATAATAATTAATGACATATTCAAATGTCATAATAGGCAAATAAATGCATTGGGGTCACAATCAAAGGAACACATTCAAATGATCGAACAAGCAAAGCAAGACACTTAAGGAAGTGTAAAAAGGAAAGCATGGAATATAAACAACCAGTATAAACATGCCATAATAGTCACTAGATATATGTGTTAGCAAAAAATGTTAATTACAAAGCATATAAAGTACACTACAAAAGGTATAAGCATGGATAAATGCATGTGTAAGTATATAAGTTCAAACATGATAATAAAAAATGATTATAGAATGATACAACCTAGGTGTATCATGATCAAATAAATAGATGCCCCCAAAAAATTGGTAATGTGAGTAGAGGGAAGTCCCAACATCTATATGTGAATATACCATGTGTATGGGTATGCCTATATCACACTCAAAATATGCATGCAACACATATGTATATAGAAATAGATTATATGTTATCTACCAACATGGAAATAACAATGTAGATACCAAGGAGCATGTATAAATTGATTTTTTTATATTTTTTATATTTTTATTGGAATATTAGAAAATAAAAGACTATCCTATGATCTCATCCAATGGATGCTCATTGGTATCTCCTCATTGAGAACATGGTGCAATAAATTAGTGATAATGCCAAGGAGCATGTATAGCTACAATATCTAGCACTATAAGATTTGTAATGTTCTATGTATTTATAACATGACTCTCTTGTTGTGAAGATACATTAGAAGGAGTATGGGTTTATGGAACCCATCTTTGAATGCTCTGTGGTTCTTTTGAATTATCAATAACAAGAACATGTTTAGGTGATCTAGATATATGAATATGGCTTGTATTAGATAAGGATTTCGTGGAATCCAATATGTGTCTATAATGAAATTGTCTCTCAAGTATTGGATGCCTAGGAAATGGGATCGCCTATTTCTAACCCTTTTGTGGAGGATTAACTTTAGTAGGTTTGATAATTAACTGCCTAGGTATAAATTTTTCTTGTTTAAGTGGATGCTCATATGGAATTTAAGAAACTATAATTACCCTATTGGCATGAATGTATTTAACATTTTCATTCATTATAGAAGGTATTACATGTAGTGTATGTATCCAAGGTCATCCTATCAAAAACACTTGTGTAAGTTATAACATAAAAGGTAGTAACCACAAGTGTTGTGCCCACCTATAAAGGTAAGTAAATCTCACCAAGAACTTATTGTGATATCCCATTGAATTCTCTAACTGATTAAGTTGAAGGATGTAAATCATCATGTTTATAACCCAAATGCATAATTAATTTCATGGTGAAAATGTTCTCACTTGCATCATTATCAATCATAACACTATGTAGACTAGTGATCAAGGTATGCTCGAATGAATAAGGTACAAAGGTTTGAGTCATCATCCATAGTCTCATTGTCATCAAAAGTAATAGGATGTCTCTAAACCATAGGAGGTGTATGTAACATATAAGTACAAATAACCCCATCTAATGTGTGATCATAATATGATGGAGGAGGATGTGAATTATATGCCATTTTCACTTATGGTTCCTTCTTATAATGGTATTGCAAAGGATTGTTAAATATCTTCTAATTTTTGTGATCACCAAGTTGTGAACTCAATTCCTTTGAAAGATCATCAAATGTATTTTTTTGGTCATCAATAAGGTCTTAGATATTATGATTCAAGCTAAGACACCAGTTCATAGAATGCCCAGGGACTTGGTGATAGTCACAATAAACATGTGAATCACATCTTTTGGGTAGAGGTCGACTCATATCAACCTCTATAAGATGAGGGAGAGATATGAGGTGACACTCTACAAGTTTCAAAAGTAACAAAGCTATAGATTTAATTATGTTTGTAAACTATCTCCTTAGCGCATTGGATAAGACAAACCAATTAGGTTGTTGTAACATTATATTAACTATAGTAGTTTTTTACTTTTTAGGTTTTGTAGGTTTTACCTTATAACTTGGTTTGATACAAATATTGGCATTTGATGTAGTCAATGTGTTTTTTACATGCTTAAGTTTGTTCAATGAGATAAGTTTCATTTCATGATCATGAATAATATGGCATAAGTTATCAAAAAAAAATTTTTTTTTAAAAACAATAAACTTGTGTAATGGGGAAAAAAAACTTTGCTTGAAGATGTCTTGAGGATCTTTATCCACCATTGTATTGGTCATTTTAGACAACATTATCTTGTACCTTAAAACATATTCATTGATTGGCCCATTGGTTCCTTGTTATATTTTTTTAATTTGGGTATAAGAAACATTTTCAGTAATATTAATAGTGAAGTTTTCCAAAAACTAACATGTAATAGGTTTTAATGCTTTTATTCATTGGATTGGTAATTCATATAACCACCCTAGATCATATTCCTTGAGCTCCTTGGAAATGGTTTAGTCAAAATTTTATCATTGGAGGCATAATTAAGGCATGCCACATAGAAAGCTCAAAGACAATTTTTAGGATCACCCTTGCCATTCATAACATGTGAACTTAGGTGTAACCAAACCAATTGGTAAGGGGTGAAAATATATATTAGGTGCAAGAGGGTTATGCAACACCTCTTATGAATCAATAGCATATGGTGATTTCATATAATTTTGTTTAGTATTTATAACCTTAACTTGAATTTTTTTTTATAGTTTGGACAAGATCTTGCACCTCTTAGTCATTAAGGTTTGAGTCTTGGGAAAGTCAATAAAGGAGGTGTACCCACAGTTTTAGTGGATATAGGCATTACAATCATTAATTGGGGTGAAGTATTTATGCTTCCCATGTAAGATGTAGTAATAGTAAGATTTTTTTGGAGAACAAAGGTGTAAACACATATCCCATGCCCTCATTATAATTATGAAGTAATAATGTACCCAAGGGGAGCGTCTTTGGTATAGAATCAGTTGTACTACCACCTAAGGCTTCACCATCACTATATGAGGAAGACTTAGCCTTCGCATGCTTACTAAGTTCATCTATTGTAACATACAAAAATGCATCTATTAATCCCTTGTTGTTACTAATATGAGTAACTAGTGCTTCTTTATCTTTCACTTGAAAATGAGTCTTTTTATTAACATTTTCCATTTCTTATAAATAAAAAATGTCAAATTTGAAACAAATTACAGTAATAAAAAAAATAAGAAACCCGAAGCAAAATTAGGTTTGCATATTGAGTCATAGAGGTTGGGATCACCAAATGTTTAACCCTAAATTGAGATGGGTCAATATAGTATAGGGTTAAGAATATATAAATGAATAAGCACAAGGGCAATAAATAGATCTATAATAAACCAATTAATTTGCAAACTCAGATAAATAATGTTTTGAATTTAAATACTAGGATACACTAAAAATATAAAATATAACTATTGATTGATATTATAATGAAGTAGAAACAAAAGTATTTAGTTGGTTTACTATGTGCATGTAGATCTGATATGGAATAAACTATAAGTAGAATGGATTTGGATTCTAGATCAATCATCAAATTCTTGATATTTACATTTTTTGGCCTCGAATATTTGCATCAAACTTAGATAACTGAGTCGATATTGATGTCTATGCTTGATGTAAGTGTCTAATACAAAATAGAGACTAGAACTAGACAAGACCACCTATAACCTTCTAGGTTTTTTGTCAACATTTCTCTAGTGTGTTCAGATCTCATGTACAAGATATTTCTCTTTGTCAAATGATCAAACTCTAACTTCCTCACCCTTGGAATGACTGTGGTAAAAATGGGTTAGAGGGAACATCGTGTTGAGCTTCCCCAAAACCCCTTTGTTAATAGGCACTACCTACATGGCCAATACTCTAAAGAGGGTCTCAGACTTATGTAGTTCTCCCCTATGTGTTAACTTGTGTATGAAAAAGGATGGAATGTGTGATAAGCATGTACATAGAGAAACCTAGCTTGTAACCTAGAAAATATGGCTCATGGAATGTTTTTTCAATAGTTTATACCTAAAAATGGGTTGTCCCTATGATTGATATTGAAATAGGAAAGAATATGGAATTTTTTCTCACTTGAATGCTAGATTGAATGTATTTTGTTAGTTGTTAGGTATATGCTAGGAGAAGAATGAATGAGGGTTGATTTTGTATATATACCAATACCTTTTAGAAATATCTTACATTAAATCACTTAAGCTAACCATAAATATATGTATAATTTGAAATTTTGATGACTATAGGGCATTGGATGCTTAATTTAGAACAAGATAGTAGCATTGACATAAGTGTCTAGCTAGGACACAAGTGTTTGGGAAGCTGGAAAATAGGTACATATCCAAAACTTGCAAAAGATGATAATAAGTAGGTTTATAGCATTTTGAGCAACATGGAAGAATTTTCAATTAGAATAACATATGGCCAAACTAAGATATAATAAATAAGCACAAGAGATAGTGGGTACGAGCCTTCTGATAGAAGGAAGGTTTAAGAACTGAAGGGTACAACCATGATAAGTACTTTCCAAGTATAAAATATTGAGGTGTTATATAATTTAGATTTAGTGTCTACACCATTATGAATAACTAGAATAACTAACATCGACACATTTGGAATTTGTGACTTTGACAATAACCACAATTGGAACCATATAGAGGTGTTTCTCAACTTACACATAAAAATGCCACAATTTATAGATTCACACATGTACAACCACCCAGATTCCATATCATAAGTGCCCATACCAGTCATTTCTAAATGAGTTTCCAAATAAATAATAAACATCATTCAAAGTTATTTTAGAACATGCCCACAAAAAGCTTAGGCTCCACCATTGAAGATGGCTTTTTTATGGAATAAAAAAAACATGGAAATCATACTTGACTAGTAGTATAAAATGTAGAATAAATGGGCTCACAAGCAGAAAAATTCTCTCTTGCTTTTAGTCACTCTAGCTGGTCTAATAACATTTAACATAAATGCATCAACTATAAATTCAAACCTTCGCATTCCTATCCAATAAATGAATGCACTTGAGAGTCAAAAACTAGCATTTTTCCAAGAACAAATTAGACACATTGAATATGTGCTTATTGATGAAATCAACTTCATTAGACCAAATATGCTTATCTATATAAATGACTACTTGCATGAAACATTCCTCAAAACAACAACAAAGATTTTGGTGGTTACTTAAATATTCTTGTTAGGCATGTGGGTCAATTTTCCCCCATGAATGACATACCAATATATGCAGTAAATTCATTTGGTCACACACTATGGCAAACATTTGACACAATTATAACATTAAAAATAAATTTCCTTCAACAATGATGTACCACATGGAAAATGTAATTTAAAAATTTATTGACCAACATAAAAAATGCATAGCTAATAAAAGAGGACTTGAATATGCTCATATGAATAACAAAATCCTTCATTCCTCCATAATAACAACAAGCATTTAAAATTTCAACACATTTGTATGCAACTAACAACTTGGCTAAATTACATAATGAGAAAATGCTAAAAAAATAAACATTCAAATTACAATATGCAAAGCAGAATAGATCAAACATCAGGAGACACCTATGTGAAAGATAATATATTACGTTGACATTTAAACTATGGGTTAAAATAAGATTAGTTAATAGAAAAATTGGATAAATTGTTCACATTTTCTACAATCCATATTCCTAACCACCTACCTTACCCACAAATGCCATCATTTCATTAAACTGGTACCCTAGCCCCTGATGGGATATCACACATCCAACACATATGCCAATTCCACCTATTATAAGGGGTAATCATTGGCAATTTCCCTCTAAATGGCATAGGATCTAACTATACATAAAACACATGGAATGACTTTCAATAAGGTAGTAATTGCTATTGACAATACATATCATTAAAGATTAATCTTCACTATAATATCAAGAGTGTGTTTGTTAAATGACTTTTATATCTATCCTACATTTATTTGTGATTGGTATGTAAAAATGCAAGACACTAAATATGTAATACTCAAAAAATAAGAGAATACAAGACTTAGTACAAAAGCTTTGCCACAACATCTAGAAAAAAAAGTAAATTCTATCAACAAACTCAATAAAATAAATTGGACAACTTTTTATCTTTATTACTACTGGTACATCCCATAACACTCGCTTGCATTTAAAAAAAAACATTCCCAAACTAAAAAAACACAATCCTCTTTGCTTAAGTTTTATCTTTTGGGGAAACTATTAGTATAGCTTTGTACTTTCATACCCTCAATAAAAACTGCACGTTTAAATATAATTTCTTACTCTCTCAGAGTAATTTTGCTCCTAAGCCTTGTATAAATTGTGATGTTGTAACTAACAAAAGAGTTTTCACCTTCCCTAATGTCCGTATAAGGATGTGGAAAATGAAGCATTAATGTTCTTCTAACATCCTTATAAGGATATGAAAAATTATGTGCTTTCCTATTATAGACTATTATATTACACATCCAACATTTACTCATAGCATTTTCATTGTTGAATTTACTTGTGCATACAAAAAATGGAGAAAAATATGAAGAAGGTCAAAGTCACACATCATACACTTTTTTGAATTATAAAAAATATTCACATAATGAGAACTATTGTAGAGAGATACTTTTTCTATGTGTTCCATTTGATGAAACTGAAGATAGGCTAAAATTGGTTTCTTAACATGGCAAGAAGATTATACATTCCATCACAAAACCATAGCACAAACTAAATCTATATTGTCTTATGACATAAACCCAAAGTGGGGTGATATACAAATTATTGCTGATGAATTGGAATTTGATGTCCACTCTTCTATTGTTGCATTTTAAACCCTAGAAATTTAATAAGATTTATATGAAAACTATCATATGCATCTTGATCTTCCTATGTGTCATTCAATAACATATAAAAATGCATAAGATATTTTTAATTTCATAAACATAAATTCATTATAAATAACATAATATTGTTTTGACAAATGAGAATGCTAAGCAATAAGCAAAAAGAAATCATTAAAGATATTGTAGTTAAAAATATTACAACATTGAAAATGTATTGTACCTTTTATTGACATGTGGTGTTGGTATAGATAAAAGCTTCACTTCTAAAATTATCTTTGAAACATTGGTTCATATCTATAAAAAGAAATAGATTAATAACAACCCCCTTAAACCAAAGGGTTTGATTTAAGTGTTCAAAAGAAAGGTTACGTACAATCCAAGTGGTGTAACACTTCATTCAAAAAAATTATTTCCTTTTGACATATTTCAAAATATTTCATTGTGTGTTGAATGCCTTGTCACATTTTAAATTTACTATTAACAATTTCACCTTGTCCTTATAGAATAAATTTCCCTTGTTGATGGACAACTACTGTATTTTACTAAAAAACAAATATGATAAATAAAATTCATGCAAACTTCATATTTTGTAAACATTGACATGATATTTTGTGGTGAATTTTATCAAACACAACCTATTAATGATGGTCTTGTCTTTGAAAGTCCTAAAATTGCAAAACAACTAGTTCCATATAATTTTTGGAAAAAGCATGTGAAACTTTACCAATTGATTAAAATTATGTGACAAAAGAATCATACATTTGTATAAGTTCTTAAAATAATAGGATAGGTCTCAAATAGAGGTTGATGTTGCTTAACGAGCAAAAAAAAATGTTTTTAGCGATCACCAAATTATCTTACATTTTAAAATATTTTCTATAAAAATTATGATGTTGATAATCACAACTCCAAAACATTTGCACTTGATTTTTAAAAATACATTGTCATCATTATAATTGATGAAAATATACAAAATATGATGAACCAAGTGGCTATGTGCATACAATTAAACTTCTAGAAAAAAATAGCATTGAAATAAGATATGTTGGTTGAGCTCTTTATTGATAACTATGATGTATGGGATGCCCTGGTAAATGGCTCTGATGATACTTTCAAATCCTATACATCAACATACAAACTTTACATCTTATGGGTAAATTTTTATCACCCAAACGTTAGCCACCATTAGATAACAAAATATGCTCATGTGCACAAGTCACATTCAACTAGATTGGGTGCCCATTATTTATGTGGATAGACATCTGTGAAAATAATCATATAAAATTAATTTAACAATATGAAAATAGTTAACTGTAAATCTTTCTTGTCCATGTATAATTCACAAAAGCCTAGGACTTATAATGGATGGATCTATAATTATTCCTTTTGGAGTGACCATATATGGATTGGTTTATATTGATTTTTATCATGTCAATACTAGTGAAAACTTGTATTTGGTATGTTCTCTGACAATGAAAACTTTCAAAATCAAACAAAATATTATTGTTAAGATGTCTCATCTTGAATCAAAAGAACAATAGTAACTAGACACTTGTTTTTCCTCCATAAATAATTTCATCATACATTATTTTATGTTTTACATTGTGTTGAATTCGACTGCAAGCAGATCATTGTAAGTTATTTCATTGGTTGAGATGTTTAACAAATCAATGTACTCAACATTAAATTCTGCACTTGGAATTATTTTGGCATTATGATAAAGGATAGTCTATTGTTGCTTTATAAATAACATGAAAGAGAAAAAATTGTGTTGAATACAAAAGGTAGTGTTGAAGGACCCAATTTCATCAGTTGACCTAAAATATTTCATACACACATGATCTTGATACAAAGCATTTCCAACAATCCATTTTTGTTAATGGGTGAGGCTAATTCCTACATCGCAAATCATTAGAACATAATTAGATAAATTTAGATCATATAAGTTATATTCCTTATAGTTGAATGTAGTATGGGTCTAGGTGGCCAAGGATTGAAAGAGAAGGAAAAAGGCTACAAACTTTCCTGCCATTGTTATTAGAATACAAGCTTTTTGACATAGATTTTTGCAAAAAAAATCAATTGGGATATATATCTAGAATGAAATAAATATAATGAAGATGGAGAGAAATTTATGCACTTTAACATAGATGCAATAATGTTAAGCTATGGGATTGAAATACCATCAAGGCCCTATTTACATTACTTATCACACCAGTGGTGTAGAAATTGGTGTGAGTTATGGAGTAATACAATGTTGAGTTTAAAATGGATACATATCAAAAGGATCTAAAAGTGTCTCATCACAATGAACTTCATAATAAAGGCTTCAATCCCATAAAAAATAATCCTTACAGAAATACAAACTTTCCTAATAGAGGGAACAACCATGACTAGGCGACTATGTTATTTGAAAAAAAAATAAAGACCACCAAATGGCCTAGGGTTACGAAAGAAGAAGAGTTTCACTAAAATAAGAACATATGGATGAATGAAAACCACAAGTGGATGAGTAGATGGGATATCAACCTAAATGAATACTCTAACCTTAATAAAGAAATGGATGAGTAGATGAGGTATCAACCTAAATGAATGCCCTAACCTTAATAAAGAATTTTTTTAAAATGTGAATGAAATGTTTACAATAGTCATGTGGATGAGTAAAACAACCAGGGAATGACAACATTATAGCATAGAGTTTACCCTCACTTATAAGTACTATGAAAAGGTATGCAATATAGAGGCAAAAATCAAATCAAGGGAAGACATTTTCATAGCTCAATTAAAGACTAGCTCTCATAAGTTTATATGTGAAACTTGCAAATAAATAATGACGAAGGAAAAATGAGATGAGACAGTTTATATTTTATGCACTATAAAAACAATTAAAATGGAATTATATTTTATCTTTAATAACCTAAAATACATAAACATTCAAATCAAATATAAAAAAGATAAAAAAAATATTTCATAATAAAACTATTTGAAGAAGTTAGAATAAAAAAGTTGGGGGCACTGTGAATCCAAGTTAATAAAGAAACATTATGAAAGATGATTTAATTGTGATTCTTTATTTTTCATGGTGCATTCAAATCTGTAGAAAACGTGTCTAACATTTTAACTTCAAAGAGTCTTTAAAATATGTCACAAACTTTTTCAAGTGCGAAGAATCTTATAAAGATTTGACATAAAGTATGTAAGAGTTTTGACAAAGTATGTAATTTTGTTTTTTTCCCAATAAACCATGTGGAGCCCAATTTGCATTGAATAAACCATGTGGAGACCAGTCAACTCCAAAGAAAATAATAAAATAAAATATATAAATGAAATATAATATAAATTCTATTTATATATATATATATATATATATATATATATATATATATATATATATATATATATATATATATATATATATGAAAAAATAAAATAATAGTTGAGGTTGTAAAAATTAAGAATTTTTTTTCATCTACAAAATAGAGTTTAATAAAAAAATAAAGCTTACAGAGAGATATATATAAAAATAGTATCTAAATAAATATAGTGAAATATTATAATTAAAATTAAATTTTAATTTTTTTTTAATAATATATATGTAAAATCAATTATTTCATATATGTATAAGTTACAAAAAGTAAATCTACTTTGTATAGTCCTTTTCACAGTTTTTCCCTTTTAGAAGTGTCAATTAGAGGATTAAACCTAATCAATACTTTATACGGTTTATCCTCTATGAGGGCCTTTAAATACATACTTAATAGCACAAGAAAACCCCTATGGTTTCAAGTTATTGATTCCTAAATGATCAATTGCCTTTAGTTTACAACATATATTCCACTGCACAACATGTCTTTTTCTAACACTTCTTCCATCTGACCACAAAAAGTCTCTAACAATCTTGTAGCTTATCACAATGAGTATTGTAAATCAACCAACAAGAGGAGTAATATATACTAAAAAGAGAGAGGACTTTCCAAGAGATTTAAATATTTTCAGATAATGAAAGAAGGAGACCTTGTTGTTTACCAATCTTTTTAAATATTTTTTCAAGAATCCACTACCACATATCTTTAAGATAAGGAAAAAAGTTAAAATGAGATACCCAATTATCTTAAAACCTTATTGGGGCCTCTTCAGACCACATAAAAGCTGAAATCTAATTAAGAGGTTCTTCATCCCCACCTAACAATAGGGATTAGTAGTGGAAAATGTTTGCCCAAAGTAACTATTATAAATATTTATTATATCATAAATTTGAGAGATTGTCGTTATCTAACTCAAGGAAGAGAGAAGTGTCATCAATAAACTAAATTCTAAAACTATCATATTTATTAGGGAGGATAATCCCCCTAACATGGGGGCCTAGCGCTCCATCTATAAGAAGATAACGAAGAGCTTTTACTACCATAAAAATAAGGCAACAACAATTGGAAACCCCTACCCTATTGACCTCTAAATAAAAGAGTTATTAAGTTAACCATTGACTTCCACCTAGCCATACAAATCTTGAAAAAGTATGAAAACCATTATGGTGAAAGTGCCCCCAAAATTTAAGGTATTCAACATCAGATCAATGAAAAACCATCATATTTTGTCAAAAGGTTTTCCAAAGTCTAAAAGATCCATACACACTTTATGCCTTAATTTGTCAGCCCACCACATGCCTTCCCAGCATGTATTTAGGTTGTTTAGAATATATCTACCATTGATAAAACTAGTATGAATAGAAGTAATACTTTTAAGTAGAACACTGGAGACTCTATTAGCCAATACTTTTGAAAAAATATTGTAAGAAATATTGAGAAGGGTCATAAGTCTCTAATTATTTATAACTAATTTATCACCCTCTTTAGAGATCAAATTGATAACCCCATTGTCAAGTATGAAAACTATTATGGTGAAAGTGCCCCCAAAAATTAAGGTATTGAACATGATATCAATTAAAAACCATCATATTTCGTTAAAAGTTGTTTCAAAGTCTATAAGATTCATACACACTTTATGCCTTAAGTTGTGATCCCACTACATGCATTCCCAGCATGTATTTAGGCTATTTACAATACATCTACTATCAACAAACCAGTATGAATATAAGAAATAATTTTAAGTAGAATACTATAAACTCTATTAGCCAATACTTTTGAAAAAATCTTATAAGAAACATTGACAAGAGTCATAAGTCTCCAATTCTTTATAAGCCATTTGTCACCCTATTTAGAGATAAAATTAATAACCCCATTATCAATTTTATCTCCTAAAATACCTACCCTTATGGATTCTCTATAAACAACCAAAATCACATCATAAATATGTTCCTTATTATCCTTATAGAACTATGTTGGAAAGCTATCAAACCCTGGAGACTTGGCATTCTTGAGGTTTTCAATGATAATTTTGATCTCATCAATAGAGATATCCTTGTATGTCACATCTTGTGTTTGGACTTGTTGGAAATGTGTTGTACATTTTTCATCATTTACACTCTACTAGATTGTAGAGCTAGAATGGGGCCTTCTTATTGGCATGTATTTGGATGGTTTTAGTCTATTATTTTGGTACCTATGATCTGGTAATACCACTTTGATAATTACCTACTGGCATGCCTATATATACTCGCACATATAATATGGGAAAAGTAAAGCTTGAATGTAGATTATTGTATTTTAAATAGATGAATTAATATACTAAAAGAATTATTCTATTGGCATTTTTACTTGAAAGGATTTTCCCACAAAAAAATAGTGTGTACTATATAATCTTGCATGTATGTCATTTTTATTATTTTGATAACTTAAAATTATATCAGTATTACTTCTTTCATTTTAATTTATCGAGTCTATTATTCTCTTCATTAATAACCCTAGTCAAAGCCTCCACAACCTAAACTTGGGCATCATGGAGCCTACCATTCTTCAATAACATTTGTATGTTTATTTTTGTTATACAATAGATGTGTTCTTACTACAACATTGAGAAATGATAAGAGGAAATATGTAGCAAGGCCAAATTTTTTTTAGTGTCAATAAGTAGTTAGATTTGGGCATTTTGTGTAAAAGAGATGGAAAATGGATGAATTCAAGGCTAGTATGGCTTTGTATGGTGAAGCTTCAAGCCAAGATGTAATGGTCTTCAACTAAATTTATTGTTGTTGCTAAGAAACCAACATACATTTATTCTTTAAGAATGTCCCCTAAAATTATATTTTTCACATATACCAGTGGTTTTTTAGGGTTGGTGTTATGGAAATTTTGAGCTCCTTTGAAGATGGTCATAGTCAATCCAAGCTTGAATATGTTATTCACTTTTAATATCTAATAATGTGAATGTGTTGTCAACCTAGTATCTTGTAGCTTTTAATTCTAGATGCCTATATCAGGAATCATCATGACTTTGTTAGACAACTGCAAGTCATAAAAATTAGACTAGTTAAAGTTGAAGGTTGTGTGGGTTTAGACGTTTAGGGACAAGAGGAGAGGTAAAAAGACATTAGACATCTCATGTTTAGCCTACATTGTTATCATTGATTAAAGATATATTAGCATGGATTTTTGTAATTAATTCCTTTTGTAATGAATTTTGGCATGGATTTCAACTACCGTTTTTGTGAGACCTAGGTCCTAAGTGAAGATGCAAATGATCAATGATATTTTTTTCATCAAACATATGTTTCTATCTTAAGGTTTATCTCTTTAGGCTCATCATCATCACAATCAAAGAGGTTTTGTGTAATTCTCCCAATTAGTTCCGGATGAACTCTATAGTTTTACAAGGAATCCAAAAGATACTTAAAGTGTTAATATTATCATAAAGGTATACATGGTAATTGTTTTAGGGAAGGTATTCTATATATATTCTCTTTTTTGAAGTTTCAAAGTTTGGTATCACCCTATACCTTGTAAATGGATCTTAAGTAGGGAAATTTTATTGCATTGACAAGAAAATGAAGTTATGGACCTTATCCGATGAGTCCAAGAGTACCCAAGCAAGATGTTATAGAAGAGAAGAAATTTTAAAATCTTGAATTTTATTCTCAGCATTGACCCTATATGTGTAGAAAATAATTTGTTTTTACGAGTACTTAAATATATTATTTTATATTTTGAATTTCTAAGCACATAAAATTTTATATCCATATCATGTATTTATCTCTAATTTGATATAAATGCATACATATAAAAAAGTAGGACAGAATATAAATACGTAAAAATAGGTCCTACACATTTTTAATCATTAAATTACATGATTTAAAAATATTTTTAACTTTTAAATTACTAGTCCAATTTCAACATTATTAATATATGTTTGTGGATTGTCTATCGTGTATCCCTTTATCCTCTATCCCCTTTCTGTTTCTCTTCCTCTTATCTTTGTATCTTAATCTTTATGTCAGGGACATAAGGTATGCTTCTAGTTTTTTTGGAGGATAAACTATGCATCTAGGTCCTTCAATCCAATTATCCATATTACAGAAACAAAGTTGTTCATAGTTTCATTAAAAAATATTGAAATATTATCTCTACGTGCATACCCTCAAGTAAAATTACATATTAAAATACAATTTCTTACTCTCTCAAAAGTAATTTTTCAGAGTATGTATTTTTTAGATTTGTTGAAGTTTAGTTTCAAGTTCACTTATAGTGGCTTTTCATTATTTAATTATGGTATAAAAATATAAAGTTATCAATATAGTTTGATTTGAAAAATATATATTTTTTAAAATATTATTTATCTTTCATTTTTATTGGTTAAAAAATATTTTACTGTTTATATAAGTCTATTTTCATTTAATGTGAATTGACTTTTTTTCTTTTGTCGAATCAAAATTTATCACATGATATCTTTTTTATTAGATTATATATATATATATATATATATATATATATGTCACCTTCAAGAATAAGGGACTCTCTATCATTGTTCACAAAGATAACTTATTGCTATATACATTGGCATGGATTTCTGTAATTAATTCCTTTGCGATATTTAATGTGTCACATAGTTTAGAATTTTTTCCCCTCTTCATAGCAACATTGTTTCAAACATATCACATTAACTGGATGTAAAAGAGTGGCTATGCTTGGATTGCAAACTATGCATCTTAGAAAAGATTAACTATTTTAACTAAATCAAAGAAGTTTTTTTTTGCAAGTGGTCATTGTTGTAATGGGTCTACATTGTTAGTGTTTCCTAGTTGTTACATCTGTCTATTCTATGTAGTTTTCTTTTTTAATTTATTGATTTTTAAAAATAAAAACACAACTTAGTTGGAGTTATGGGAGTGAAATAATGAGAATGGCATGCATGGTTTTCTATAAGCTATCATGACATTTAATTTATTCACATTGCATGATACGTATTGCATTTATTCAGTGTTTGTGAGAACAATCTTACATGTGTGAAATGAATTTTCCATTTTTTTGTTGATTTTTTGTTGCTAAAATGGCTAAGAATCTTAGCCACACACATATCACATTCTAGTGACTTTGATGTTTCAAAGGCTACATACCTTCATTTTATCTTTTTCTAGGCCCTAATACCTTCATTTTTTAGTGTGTTGTTGCCTAATAATGATGAGATTTATGTGTAATATTACAAGTATAGACACTTAAAATAGGACACTTCATGTTGATTTTAATTATCTACTAATTTCATACTAATATCCCTAGCTTACCCTAACATTATTCATCGCCCCCTAGCTAAATAATCCCTTCTTTGACATAATCACATCCAATCCCACAAAATTCACATCAAATCCTATTAGTTAATTAATCAAAATAATTAACTAATCTTTCCCAAATTAAAAATTGTATGAATTTTGAATATTTCTATTTTTTAAAATTCAATAAAAGCTAATTAGCCTCACATCACACTCAAATCCCAAGACAATCACACATTAATGAATAAAAACCAATTTTAAATACATTTCTCCACATCCCTATGAAATTAACCTTTTTTCCAAAGTAAATCACCACCCTGCCTAATAAATAAAAATCCTTAACACATCTCAACTTCTCCCTCACCACTACTTCCCCCTCACCTCCATATTTACTCCTTAACCTCCCTCATTTAATGAGGAGGACTCGTTATACACCATTCATCTTTGATCAAGATCAATAGCTCCCAATCATCATGAAATGCTATATATTGAGGGTTTCCCCTGTCTGTTCAACTAGTCTAATCTACCTGACAAAGTTCTACCAAATTAGAAAACAAGTCTTGATAACACAACAAATTGTCACTCTTTTGGAGAGCCACTCATACATCAAGCCCATCACTTATCAATTCAAATCATCCATTTAGAAAGAAGAGATGTTGTCCATTTGATCATGCACATCAAGCTTGCACTACATCCATACATCCGAGCACATCATGAATTTGGTAAGATGATTTTCAAAAAGGTATAATAACTATGTTTGTTTTCTTATTTGAGTTACATTCTTCTTAGTCTTGCTCAATATGTTGACACATTCTAAGGCTAGTGGTAGCATTTCAATTTGAGATTTGATTTCTACTAAAGAAGCTAACCTTAATAATCATATGTTTTAGATTACGGTAAAAGTAGGTTTTGAAGGGACCCTGAAACCCTATTACAAAATCAAAAAAGATAAAGCATTAACAACCACTAGGAAAAGCATTCCTGAAACCTACTGAAGAGTAGCATCAAAATCAGATTTTACAGGGACCTAAAACCACAAACATTGTTCAATAAAAATACCCATTTGTTCTCTAACAAAATTCCTAACAATATCCAGTTTATGAATACTGTTCAGCCCCTAATATTCTACGTAATGATTTTCATATCTATTTTTTAGGAGTAAAATCCAGAATAGTTGCCTGCCTACCATCAGCAATATTCTGCATGCTTTCTAATTCTCTAATTTTCTTAGTGGATCTTTTCCCAGGTTTGTCTGGGGAACCAACATCTGGTTTCACCTTAGATTGTTATTCAGCTCTTTTTCTAGATTTATTCAGATTAGAGGCAAGAGGTTTCACCTTAGTTTGTTGATCTATTTTACTGCTTCTAGTTTCTACCCCCTTAGTATTGGTCTTTTTTTCTTCCCTTTTTCTTTTGCTTTAGTTTATGCTTTGAGTTTTCTCCATTATCTTTCACAGCTTCTAGGGGAGGAAGCTCATCCAAATGAAAGTCATTATCAGCTTGAGATAACACCTGAATCTCCCTGGATTGAGAAAAAAAAGATCTTCCTTCTCTAATTTATTTCCATCTTCAGCCAAGAGTTCACCTTCCTCTAACACAATTTTGTCATCTTCATCTCTCCATCGATCTTTTATCCTTTGATAGAAAATGATTTGTTTTGATAGATCTATCAGATCATCTATTCTTTGTTCAGGTATTATGGTATTTGATTGCAAACGATGTCCTTCTTTCTCAGAATTTTCTTTCTCAAAAGAATTCTCTTTATCCGCCTCAGCATGTGGAGCAGTAGATTCTTTAGAAGAAAGCTCTTTATCCGCCTCAGCATGTGGATCTTCAAAATATTCATTATTCTTTTGTTCTTGGCGATGATCTTCTTTGGGTTTCCATACTTTCTTTTGCTGGACCTTGGTCTTTTTCCCATCCGAAACACTACTAGGATGATTTTTACTTTTGGAAGGACAATTTTTAACCAGATGTCCCTGTTTCTTACAAGCATAGCAAGAGTTAGGCAAATCTTTAAAAAAAAAATCTTGAGTTTTTTTACCAAACTTTGATATTAGTTCCACCTTTTCTGGGAGATGATTCAGGTTTGCCACTTTAACATAAAGTCTGGCACTTTGAAGTTTGGTTCTAGAAGTTGTAGCATTATCCAATGCCACAAGTTCACCAAAAGAACTGGCAATACCTACAAAAAAAGACATGAAGATTCTTAATCATATGTTAAAACAAGAAAAGACATGACAATAACCATGGGGCCATAAAGTGATAGACCCACAAAGTACGTATTTTGTTCTTAACCTATCTTAAGTGAAAATTGTGAATATGTTGATAATATTTTTCATACACATTTCATAATCAATTAGCCTTAATGTTATAGAGGCCATAAGTCACAAAGCCCTAATGTTATCTATGTCTTGACTTAAATACCTTTTTATGTTTTGGTATATTAGATCTAGGTGGTGAAATCTCAATTAAATTTGTAAGAAAACAAGTGGAAATCATTGTTGGGTCATGTGCTCATAATTTTGTGTATTATATGTTTTATTCTTAGGCTATTTTTAGTGAAATCCATGATTACCTTGAGAATATTTATTACACACATGTCACAATATTGTTGGCTTGATGGAATATAGGTCACTTAGTCATAAAACTCATGTTTTATCTCTTTTTAAACCCAAATACCTTTTTTTGTTTTGGTGTATCATAGTTATGTGATGAAATCCTATGTAATATCATAAGAAAACATGTAGAAATCATCACTAGGCCATGAGATCATGAATTCATGGAGTGTTTTTTTTTGTTCTTGATCTCTCCTTATTGATCTCTATTAATATGTTACAAATTGATTTTTTTAATTTGTATGAAACCATTTTCTCTTGCACGCAATATGCATAAAAACCATAGAATAAAAAAATGGTATATGTTTACTGATTTTATCACTTGCTAATATGGATATTAATTTTAAACCCATAATTTTGATGTTGTTTTCAAGTTTTTCCTATTTGGTACCAATCACAACTAATTTGATTGTTATCTTTTTTATAACATAGGTATTGAAATTTTCTCTTGGGTGTTATTCATAAAATAGATCCACTCAATCAAACTATTGTGCATTAGAAGTGTCTACTTGTCTAACTATTTTTTCCTTGGATTAAAAAACTACATTTTAAAAAATTATCTAGAAAAGATTAAAAAATAGATCAGTCATACACCCCTATAGATGTAGAGAAGTATAGACCGAAACAAAATAACATGACAAAGCATTGACAGTATGTTTTAATCCAACATATTCTTTGTATAAATCTTGTGTTCAAGTACACTATTTGTGATTATTTTTTTATAGCTTTGTTATTTTACATTTTCAATACACTTTCCTTGAAATTTGAAATGACATAAATGAGCATTTCCTAAATTTATTGCATAGAGAGAATATTTTTGTGTTGAATTATTTGTAATTATAATTGGATCCTAACATGCTTCACACTTTGCATAAGATTCATAGAAAGGAAACATATTTTTGGAAAATAAGACTTTATATAACTTCTAGGTGAAATGAAAATGAAGCTAGTTTGCAGGGTGACAATTTTTGCATGCAACGGTTATCTAAGTGGTTAATCATATCAAAATGGCTATTGTTAGTGACAAGGGTGAATAATTATCTTCAATTTAACAATCAATTTAATACACTTCCATAGTGTATCTTGTTTCATAATATAAATAATCTTTATAATCATTAAGAACCATTGTAATGGAAAAAATGGACTTTACAATATTGCAATAAAAAAATTAGAAATAACATCATTGCATGGCCCTTTAATCCTATTAAGGACTAATTTTACATGAGCTAGAAACAATAAGCCTATGTAGAGTTGCAAGTAAAAATGAAGAATACGAGGACAACTTATTGAATTCTATTTTAAAAACTTGCAATGAGGAATTGGATGTCCAATGTCTTAGGCACAATGTAACACAATCTTTCTACAATGCATAATTTTCTTAAAATAGTGAGGTATTGTCTTATTTTCAAAACTATCTTAAAATTGACTTCATAAGAAACATAGGAAACATAAAAACTTGGTGAGGATATATTATTAAGCCATGCTATACCAAATAAGTTCAATTCAAGGTGATGAATTATACCTACAATGGCCATTCATTATGTTTACTGTTAAAATTTAGTTATGACAATCATAAGGTCACTAAGTATCATCATAGTTTATTATTGACATGGAAAAAGATAATCTATATAGAATCTTATATGCTTTATATTAGACACAAGACATATTCATTAAGAAGCATTAGACAAAAAAACTTTCACCTCGACCTCTTATTGATGCTTTTCTTAAACAAGAGATAATTTCAATTATACCATTATAAACAAAATTAAAAATCAAATGGAAGACATGCCAATACAAATTTTAAATCAACATATTAGTATCATTTTACTAGAATAAGAAGACACCTCAGGAAATAATTATCACAAACTCCCTTCAGTGTCAAAAAAATGAAATACAAACTAATCAAGATATCAAAGCAAAGTTAACATTTCATCCAAATTTTCATAAAAAAATGCAGGACACACCAATACATACTTGCCTAATTTTTTGGAAACTATAATTTGAGTTTAATATGAAAAAATTTAGAATGAAAGAGAAGGAAACATTATTAAAATTGGTTTCCAATGATATAATATCATATTAAAAAATTATGTCGTGCTTTTTGTAGGTATTTTTAAAATGAGATATTGCAAAAAAATACATCCCTTGAGCATATTAACTTGAATGCTTTATTTATACATGTGGTTGTTGTAACTAATCTTGAATAGAGGTTGGTTGCACTAAGACTATAACTTCCACAAATTAGTCAACATTCAGATAAGAAATTGTAATTAGATTGAAAGGAGTTAAAATTAATGTCCCAATGAATTATGATGTAGTACAAAGAGCATTTCCACAGTGCACATAATAAATAATAATTTTAGCTATTGAGATGAAACATCAACTGAAATTTAAGTATATTTTCCAATGAATATATGTATCTGTACATCACCATGAAAGCTTTAAAATAATGGTGGAAATGAACATAATATCATATGTAAAAGATGCAGCTAAACTAGGTCTAGGACCGTCTCCTCTGTGTTGTATATAATGAGACTCAGGACACTGAAACTCCACTTTATAATAGACTTATAGGAAAATCCAATGATGATGAGGGTATTGGTGACACTTTGATTCATGGGTTTACAAACCCAACATGCATTCATGATCTTCAATATAAATTAATAAAATCGGTCTGGATGAAGGAAAATGACATATTGGTATTTTTTAAGATATATTTATAGAGGAAATTAACTTATGTACCTTGTTATTAAATGGTTCACATGACAAAAAAACACTATAAAAATAATTACATACCAAAATATTATGTAATAGGAGTTAATGATATTTGACCATAGGTTCTCTTATCACATTACCAACCTTTTATTTAAAGAATTAAGATCGATGTTCAAAAATTTAGTAGATGTATATGGATTAGAATTAAAAATGGATAGTTTAAAGGGTGAACACTATTATAAAAATATGCTAAATATAAACCTCATAAGGAAAAACTGTAAAGATTGTTGGAAATATTATCATTGATGTCAAAGGTCTAACATCGGTGATAAAGGCCTCATTACATTTAATGGTGTTTTTAATATTTATATATTGGATAATGTGTGTTAATATTTATTTAATATTATTGAATATATTTTTGGTTGCATATAAGTCAAAAGAGGGCCCATGGAGAAGTCAAAGAGTCACGGGATAAAGACAAAAGAAGAATGGGACACATTTTCTCATGAAGAGTCATCTTGAAGAATTTCAAGAGTCACCATGTGAAGATAAAAGAGGGTATGGCACATTTTTATATGAAGGGACACTTTAAGGAATATGAAAAGTCACCAAGATAAAGACAAAAGAGGAAAGGATGCATTTGCTTATAAAGGGTCACCATGTGACTTTTCAAATGTAAGGATACGAAAGGTCATGTAAGTTTGGCACCATTTTCCATGAGGATTGAAGGGTGATAAAGGATTAATGCCAAAGGTCATTTAGAAACTTATAAATAAAGGCTTGAGAATCCATTTGGTATATGTAAGAGAGTGCATGGTTTATATTTGTTTTAGAGGAGAGAAAAATAGGAGATATTGTAGAGTTCTATCATTTGTTGAGTAAGCAACATTGAGAGATAATTGTGTTTTATACATAAGAGGGGTTGGTGCTCCTATGGGTTGGTTCTCACGAATATTTACAAGGAGTTTGTGTTCCTATGGGTTGGTGCTCACGAATAGATGTTGTGTTGGTGCTCGGCAAAAGGGTTGGTGATCCTATAAGTTGGTGCTTAAAAACTTTATAATTTGAGTTGGTGCTCATTCATATACTTGAAATTGTTCTTTGTGGTTTTTTCCACTTTGGGTTTCCATGTAAAAATTTGGTGTGTGTCTCTCTCTCTTATGTGGTGCATGTTATTATTTTAGTTTTATTGCATATCTCGAATGTGTGATTAAGTGGTTAAAGTAAAGAAATCAGATTAAGTAAAAGATATATAATATATTGATTCACCCACCCATCTCAATATATTTTATGCTTAACAATTAGTATTAGAGCAGGTTCCTCTTGAAAAAGTTTTACAACTTGAAGGAAGATCGGGGAAAGCATGATGGCTGGATCACATGAAGGTTTTTTTACAAATAAGGCATCTTTGTTTGATGGGACAAATTATGATTTTTGGAGCATAAAGATGAGGACTTATTTGATAGCTCTTGGATTCGACATTTTTCAAGTAGTGGTGGAGGAATATGAAGAGCCACAGACACTTATAACTACTCTAATGGAAAATAAGGAAAGTGAAAATAATACTAAAGATTTAAATGCTATTTTATGTGGTTTATGTGAATCAAAATTTGTTAAAGTTACGCAATGTAAATTTGATCATGAAACTTGGGTAAATCTTGAGAATATTTAAAAAGGTGATGGAAAGGTTCAACAAGCTAAGCTTCAGACTTTTAGAAGATAGTTTGAAAGTTTGAAGATGAAAGAGGAAGAAAATATAACAAGTTACCTTCTATGGATTGATCAAATAGTTAATCAAATTTAAGGGCTTAGAGAAAAGCTAGAAGAATCAATCGTGGTGCAAAAAGTTTTGATATCTTTACCATTGATGTATGATGCAAAAGTTTTGACAATTGAAGAGATGAAGAATTTAGCCAAGATAAAGATAGATGAGCTACATGGTATTCTTATGGCATATGAGATGCGGACCAAACAAGATAAACCCTCAAAGAGAGAAGCTTCTTTCAAGACATCAAAGAAATAGAAGGCTACTATTCAAGAATTAAGTGACAGTTCTAGCGATGATGAAGATGACAAAGAAGCTCTATTCATTCGCAAGCTAAAAAAGGGCACAAGTAACTATCAAGGAAAATTACCTTTTAAATATTTTAATTGTGGAAAGATTGGACATTTTGTAGCTAAGTGCCTAGATAAGGGTAATGGTGATAATGAAGAAGGAAAGTCTATATACAAGAAGAATTTCAAAGGAAAATTCAATAAGAGATTTGAGAAGAAGAGTTTGTATTCTAAAGATCCTAGCTTAGTCAAAGATAGTGAAGTCAATGATTCATAAGAAAAAGAGATTATATTCATAGCCATACATGAAAATGCCTCCTCAAGCAAAAGCACAGATGATCAAGAAAAAGAACATGATAAATCTAAAGTGAATCTGGAAGGAAAACTTGTTTGTGCCCTAGAAGAGTTAAAAGCTCTTGAAAAGAAGAATTGAAGATTGAAGCACCAGATCAAGAAAATGAAAAGGAGTCAAAGGAAATAATTGAAGATCTACAGACACACTTTGAAGAAGCCAAAAAAAATGAAAAAGATCTAACAACACAATTGCAAAAAGCAAGTGAATAATTTGAAAGGTATGTTATTGATGTTGCTTATTTAAAAGAAGATCTTGAGAAAATAAATAAAATAATCAATGATAGATAAGCCAATGATTCAAAATTTGAGAACAACACTAATATGTTAAATAAGATATTAGAAAGCCAAAGATCTATGCCAGATAAGACATATATCAAATTTGAAAAAGAGAAAGGGGAGGCCACTATTTTCACAAACAAGGCTAACATAGAAAAAAGAAAGAGCTATGTTGAAGCTATTACAAAAGAGGAAATCAAAAGGAAAAAAGTTAAGAATATAGAGGACATCTCAAATAAAGAAGGCTGGGGCAATCAGGTCAGAGATACACAAATAGGTCCTATTTTTATGGTTATTATTTTTATTGTAATGGATATGGTCATAAAAAAATAGAATGTCAAAAAGGGGCTAACAATTTTAGAAATAAGGAGAAGGAAACTCATGCAAAGTCAAGCAAAAGCCACAACTCTTTTGCTCCTCTATCAGGATTTAATGAAGAGGATATAATATGTTACAAGTGAAATAAATTTCAACACATAGCCTAGTACTATAGAAGCATATTTGAGTCAGTCAAGAAGGACCAGAGTTTCAAGGCTCCATTCATCAAGAAGAAAGTTTAGATAGGTTCATGGTAGAAGAAACAACCTAAAAAATATATGTTGGTATAGATAGCTTTGCATGTAAGAAATGAAGAAAAGCCATGGTTTATTGATAGTGGATGTTTGAGGCATATGCCAGGAGACAAGAGCAAGTTCATAACCTTGAAGAAGATCAAAGGTGGCACAATGAAATTTAGAGATAATACTACTACTAAAATTTCCAGAAAAGGTACACTAAGTTTAGATAATGGTAGAACTAAAACTAAAAATGTTGTATATGTAGAAGGCATAATCTTTTGAGTGTAAGTCAAATGTGTGATCAGGAGAACACACTTAAGTTTTATGCAGAAGGTTGTGAAATTAGGAGAAAAGATTCAGATGTGTTGGTTGCAGATGCTCAAAGAACAAGCAATAATTTTTATATGTTATCAAACATCAAAGGTCAAAGATATTATTTGAGTTAGATTGAAGAAAGTTGGCTATGGCACAAGAGAATGGGACACATAAATTTTGACAATCTTGTCAAAATCATCAAGAAGCAACTAGTCAAAAATCTTCCAAAGATTACAAAGCCATCCAACACACTTTTTGAACCTTGCTAGCATGGGAAGCAGGCCAGAAGGCAATTCAAAATAAAAGAATACTCAACCACTCAGACATTAGAGCTTATTCACACTAATTTGTGTGGATATATGAGAACTCAAGGTGAGAAATATTTTATGTTGTTTATTGATGATTTTCAACATATAACTTGGGTAATATTTTTAAATAAATAATTAGAAGCTTTCAGACATTTCAAAGCATTCAAAGCATTAGTTGAGAATGAAACCAGTTTGAAGATTAAGTGCCTAAGATCAGATTGAGGAGGATAATTCATGTCAATTCAATTTATTGAGTTTGTGAATACTATGGAATAAAGAGACATTATTCGGCAACTAGAACTCCATATCAAAATGGACTAGTTGAACAAAGAAATAGAATAGTTCAAGAGATGGTGAGGACAATGCTAAATAAATCCAAGATACTAGATAAATATTAGAGAGAGGTAGTTGGTACAGTAGTTCATATTCAAAATAGAGAATTATTAAAAGTCAATAGTGACAAGACTCCTTATGAGCTATGGAAAGACAAACTAGCTACAGTTGATTATTTAGAGTTTTCGATAGTAGGTGATTCATAAAGAGAATTGATGAAAAATTAGGTAAGTTTGAATCTAGATTAGATGAAGGTATATTTATTGGTTATTCTTTCAATATTAAAGCTTATAAATGTTATAACAAAAGAACCAAAAAAATAGTTGAAAGTGTAACTGTCAAGATAGAAAAAGATGGAGCACAAAGAATCAGTGATCCAATAGACATTCTTGAAATTAGTGAAGAGGAATATTTTGAAGAATTAGATGAAGATGAGAAGAAAGAGAAAAAGGACACCAAAACCCCATCTAAATATGTCTAAAGAAATCATAATGAAAATGACATTATTAGGGACACAAATGAAGGAATTCACACCAGAAGAATGATGGTAAGTGAATCTTAGCAAGTTAATTTCTCTTTGTTATCCAAAATTTAGCCTAGAACTTTTTCAGAAGCTAGACATGATAAGCATTGGGTTAAGGCAATAGATGAAGAATTAAATCAAATAGAAAAGAATGATACTTGGGAATTAGTGCCTAGACCAAAATATCAAAATGTGATAGGAACAAAATGGGTTTATAGAAATAAGTTGAATGAAGAGAAGTGACTAGGAATAAAGAAATATTAGTATGTAAAGAATATGCTCAAATTAAGTGAATAGATTTTGAAGAAAATTTTGCACCAGTGGCAAGGCTAGAGGCTATGAAAATATTTTTTGCATATGCAGTGTTTAAAATTTTCAAAGTGTTTTAGATAGATGTCAAATCTACCTTCCTAAATGGGAATCTAGAAGAAGAGGTCTACATTGAGCAACCTAAGGGATTTATTCTCTCAAATATTAGTAGCCATGTATGCAGATTGAAGAAATCACTATATGGATTGAAACAAGCTCCCAAAGCTTGATATGCAAGATTTGATAAGTACCTACAGGGTCAAGGTTTCAAAAGAGGATTTGTTGATAGTAATCTTTACATCAAAATAGAAGGTAAGCATCAATTGATTATTGTGGTATATGTTGATGACATCATTTTTGGAGGAAACATTGAAAAGATGACAACAGAATTTTTTGATAATATGCAAAAATAATTTGAGATGTCTATGTTGGGAGAATTGTTATTTTTCTTAGGATTGCAAATATTTCAATCAAATAAAAGAATTTTCATATCTCAAAGTAAATATGCCAAAGAAATGTTGAAGAAATTTGGTTTTGAGGATTGTGCACCAGTTGGCACATTAATGAGTACAAGAAATAAGGTGAGCAAGGATGAAGATTCACATGTTGTAGATCAATCTTTATATAGATCTATGATTAATAGTCTTTTATATTTGATAGCATCAAGGCTAGACATCATGCATGTAGTAAGTATGGTTGCAAGATATCAATCAGCTCTAAAAGATAGTCATGTTAAATTGGTGAAAATAATATTCAGATATATCAAGGGACATTAGATTATGGATTGTGGTATCCTACAGGCAGAATTTCACTTTGGTTGCTTATACAGATTTAGATTAGGTAGATTTCTTAGATGACAGAAAGAGTACAAGTAGAGGATCTTTCTTCCTTAGTAATAGCTTAGTATCATGGCTAAGTAAGAATTAGAACTCGATATCACTTTCTATAGCTAAAGTAGGATATATTGTAGTGGTATTGTGTTATACTCAAGTGCTTTGGATGAAGAAAACTTTGGAAGATATCAAGGTAAAACATGATGAACCTATTTTTATTTTTTGTGACAAAACAAGTGTTATTAATATTTTGAAGAATCCAATGATGCATTCAAGAACAAAACATATTCTCATCGGATATTACTTCTTGAGAGAGCAAGTTACAGATCAATAGATTAAGATAGGATATATCAATACTACAGAGTAGATTGTAAATATTTTCACAAATGCTCTACCAAAAGACACATTTGAGTATCTATGGGAGAAGTTGGGAGTAATTTCTTTTACTTCCTTCCATTGAGGATTAGCATCAGTTGAGGGGGAGCTAAGTGTTAGCTCCAAGATAGGCTCTTTGCCATTGATGTCAAAGGGGGAGAAGAACAAAAATAGGTATAAGGAACAAGTGCAAATTGCTATAGTAAGGGGAAGTTACTGTATGTTTTTTAGATGGTAGTATGTGCATGTTGACATGTGTAGTATAGGTTTTAGGATGTGGTAATTTCAATTTGAGGTTGCCATCAATGACAAAGGGGGAGATTGTTGGAAATATTGTCATTGACATCAAAGGTCTAACATTGGTGATAAAGGCCCCATTGCATTTAATGGTATTTTTAATATTTACATCTTGGATAATGTGTGTTAATATTTATTTAATATTAATGATTATATTTTCGGTTGCATATAATTCAAAAGAAGGCCCATGGAGAAGTCAAAGAGTCATGGGGTAAAGACAAAAGATTAATGGAATGCATTTTCTCATGAAGAGTCATCTTGATGAAATACAAGAGTCACCATGTGAAGACAAAAGAGGGTATGGTACATTTTTTTGTGAAAAGACCCTTTGAGGAATACAAAAAGTCACCAAGATAAAGATAAAAGAGGAAAGGATGCATTTACTTATGAAGGGTCACCATGTGACTTTCAAATGCAAGGATACAAAAGGTCATGCAAGTTTGGTACCATTTTCCATGAGGATTGAAGGGTCATAAAGTATGAATGCCAAAGGTCATTTGGAAAGCTATAAATAAAGGATTGAGAAGTCATTTGGTATATGCAAGAGAGTGAATGGTTTGTATTTTTTTTAGAGGAAATAAAATAAGGAGATATTGTAGAGTTCTATCATTTGTTGAGTAAGAAACATTAAGAGATAGTTGTGTTTTATACACAAGAGGGGTTGGTGCTCCTATGGGTTGGTACTCACAAATCTTTGCAAGGGGTTGGTGTTCATGTGGGTTGCTGCTTACAAATAGTTGTTGTGTTGGTGCTCATAAAGGGGTTGGTGTTCTTGTAAGTTGGTGCTTGTAAAATTTGTAATTAGATTTGGTGCTCATTCATATACTTGAGATTATTCTCTATGGTTTTTCCCACTTTGGGTTTCTACATAAAAATATGCTCTCTCTCTCTCTCTCTCTCTCTCTCTCTCTCTCTCTCTCTCTCTCTCTCTCTCTCTCTCTCTCTCTCTCTCTCTCTCTCTCTCTCTCATGTGGTTCATGTTATTATTTCAGTTTTATTGCATATCTTTAATGTGTGATTAAGTGGTTAAAGAAAAGAAATCAGATTAAATAAAAGATATATAATATAATGATTCATCCCCCCTCTTAGTATATTTCATGCTTAACTGTGATATTCATACATTGATTTTTAGAAAAAATACGTATCTCACCTAACTAGTTGCATTAAATTAAGAAAAATGTCTTTGTCATGATATAACAACTAGGTCCTGCAATATTGTTAGCTCAATTTTTAAGTGCAAAGAATTGATGGTAACTTTTTGTAATTTCCTTGACAAAACTATATGAACAACATAAATAATCACCAATTTTGGGAAACTTGCTATAAAATGATATCAATGGTGATAATTTTATATAAAAATGGCCTGATCACTTACACTCATAACTATAAACATAGATTAAATTATTTAAAATAAATTCTTTGTCATGATAAATCATTTTTGTGAGATATTATTGACTTATTTAGGGTTAGTGAGTTTCAAATTAGATGCAATGACCATAGTCATTGGATGATATGGATGAAGAATGTAATGACCATACCCATGCATTCTTTATCCATAGATATGTAACTTGTAATATTGAACCCTTCGCTCTGACCATTGTAATTATGAATGAACATCACCACACAAAATTCTGTAAGAAGACAACAAAAAAAATGTAGATATAATTTTTGTCTTCCGTGGATAAAACATATGAAAATACTCAAACTATGTAAATATAATGACGCACTTGCTACTGAAAATGCAAAGCACATTTTCTTGGTTCTTAAAAAATTTGATATTTAAGTTATGTATACTTTGATTTATTTCTCAATAAACTAAATATGGTTGAAACTAGATACATATATAAAATCTAGACAATGCTAAAAAAAACAATTTTTGGGAGAGCAAACCATCACAAGAATGGAAAAATAGCATTGCAAAAAAAATCTGCCACTATGGTAAGAAAGTATAGATTCCATTTTTTTCTCAATGTATATGCATCAACAAATTATTATATTTCATACATTATGAAAAATTATAGATCAATGATAAAATAATTTATAAAAAAAATTGTACAAACCATTAAGAATTGCATATTGATGCTTTTCAAGTGATATGAAAATAAAAGAACGAGATGCCAAATTCTCAACAAATGTCTACATATTATGTTACACATGTTTTTATAGATTTTACATTGAACAATGGTTCAATAAAATGTATTCATAGATACTTCCACTTGCAAAGAATTCACACTCATTCTAAATCCTTCAATTTTGTTATATCAAGAGCTTGATAATTGTAGAAATATTATGTGTTGCTCTATTATAGACTATTATATTACACATCCAATGCTTATTAATAAAATAAACCTTGTTGAATTTGATTTTACATATGAAAAAAAATGGGAAAAATATGAACAATATCAAAGCCGCATGTCATACAGCTTGTGAATTATAGAAAAAAATTAGATAATGAGAACTATTGTAAATAAATATTTTTGACGTGTGTTCCATTTGATGAGACTGAAGATAGTCTCAAAGATTGTTTCTTAACATCAAAATAATAATATACTTTCCATCACAAAACCATATCAAAAATTTAATCTATATTTGCTTATAAAATAAACTCAAAGTAGGGTGATATGTAAATTTATTTGATGAATTAGAATTTGATATCCACTCATCTATTACAAAATTTTAAACCCTAGAAATTCAATAAGAATTATATTAAAAATGTGATATACATCTTGATCTACCCTTGCATAATTTTATAATATATAAAAACAAAATAAGACATTTTAAAATTGGTAAACATCCATCCATTACAAAAAAAACATATTGTATTTTGGATAACTGAGAATGATAAACAAAAAAATAACAAGAAATCATTAAGGATTGCAATTAAAAAATTTACAACCTCATAGCATGCTCAATTATCTCTTAACCTATATATGTTAGGATATTCAACTATTTTCATAGCTCACCACATGTATTATAGGCTCCCTATCCATATCTGGCTATTGACTATAATACCCAACTCTCTTTGTTCATGCACCATATGTAGATTGGTGAATTTCTCACAGTTGGTGTTATTGTATATGCAACTATTTTTATTATAGGAGACTATTTGAAAGTACATTTCATATTTTATTATCATGTGGTGCTTTTACAAGGGAAAATTTACTTCTAAACTGATCTCTGAAACATTGGTTCATATTTATAACAAATAGATCAATAGTGTCCCCCTTAAACCAAAGGTTTTGATTATAACATTCATAGGCAAGGTTGTGTACAAAGAAAGTGGTGTAAATATTTATTCATATTTTTTGTTTTCTTATAAAAAATATAGAATTATTCCATTGAGAGTTGAATGCCTTGACACATTATCAAAATACTATGAATAATTTCACCTTATCCTTATAGAGGAAATATCCCTTGTTGGTGGACAACTATTGTATTTTACTAAAAAATGTCTCTGATTAATAAAACACATGAAAAAATCATATTTTTCAAACATTCACATAATATTTTGTAGTGAATTTTATGAAGCACAAACTTCTCCTGATAGCCTTGTCTTTAAAAGTCCTAAAACTGCAAAACAACTAGTGTTAAATGATTTTTAAAAAAACATGTGAAATTTACTAATTGATTGAAACTATGTAACAAAAATATCATGCATTAGTATCAAATATTAATATAATTTTATTATATCTCTAACATAGATTGATATTGCATACCTCAATAATAATTTTTTCCCACCACCAATTGATCCTACATTTTCATATCTTTTTTATAAAAATTCTGATGTTGATAGTCGCAACACCAAAATGTTTGCACTTTCTTTTGAAAAATAGATTGTCATCTTTTTATTTGATGAGAAGATATAACATGTGATGAAACAAGTGTATATGTGCATATAATTACACTTCTATAAAATTTAGTATTGAAAGAAGATATATTGGTTAAGCTATTTACTGATAACTATAATATATAAGATGGCTTGGTGAAAGGTTCTAAGAAAGCATTCAAAGCCTACACATGAACACACAAAAATTATATCCTCTAGGTAAATTTTAGTGATCTAAATATTAGCCACCATTAGATTACAAAATATGATCATATGTACACAAGTCACATTCAACCTGGTAGAGTGCCCATCATTTATGTGGATAGACCTTTATGTAAAGATTTCTTGTGCACATACAATTCATAAATCTAAGGACATAAGATAAATTGAATTAAATTTAGTCCTATTTGAGTAACTAATAATGGATTGGGTTATAATGTTATTTCTCATGTCAATACTATAGAAAATTTGTATTTGGTACATTTTATGATAGTGAAAAGTTTTAAAATCAAACAAAAGATTGTTGTCGAGATATATCATCTTGATTCAAAATCATAATGGTAGCTATAAAATCTCATCCCCTCTACAAATATTTCCTCATACAATGTCATTTGTTTTACATTGTGTCAAATTTGACCACAAGTGGATGGTTGTAATCCATTTCATTGCTTGAGATGTTAAATAAATTAAGATACTCATCATTGAATGCTCTACTTGAAAAACTATTTAGCATTATGATAATGGATATCCCTTTGTCACTTTTTGAAGGACCTAATGGAGAATGAAGTATTTTGAATATGAAGGTACTACTAGATGACTCAACTTCATTGGATGACCAAAAATGTTTCATAAACATAGGATCTCAATACAAAACATTAATGACAACCCATGTTTATTGATAGGTCAGGTTGATGCCTACATCACAAACCATTACAACATAGTTAGACAAATATAGGATAGATAGATTAACTTCCCTAAATTTTAAGGTAGTATGGGCTTGGTGGTGTGGTACTAAAAGAGAAGAAAAAGGATAAAGACATGCTTACCATTATTATTAGAATTCAAGTGTTTTGGCTTTGACTTTCATAACAATTCAATTAGGATATACACACACACACACACACACACACACACACACACACACACACACACACACACACACACACACACACACACACACACACACACAGCATGAAAAATTTTAGTGGTGAATCTTCGTTTATTCAAAAATATTCTAGTCTTATAAATTTGCATCTGGTGATTTTTTGGGGTCTTGAAGAGCTTGGAATCGCCTAAATTTTCTAGGTAAAATTTAATTTTAGGGTCAAATTGCCTACTATTTAAAATAATTTTATTCATATAATTTTTTTCACCGGTACCTCAAAAGGCAATCTAGGTACATTTGCCTCACATCACACATGTAGATGATCATCTGCATATGCCAGTGGCTATTTGCATATGCCGACGACCATCTACATATCTTCATATGTTGATAGTCATTTGCATATGTCGATGGTCATCTATATTTACTGATGACTGTCTGTATTTTGATGTCACTCATCTAAAACCTAAAATGATATAAACAAAAACACTCAAAACATAAATATTATTATGTATTTAGATTCCTCTCAAAAAGTTATGCAATTTCAAAAAAAATAATGGAAATTTGATTTTGTATGAAAAAGTTATGGCATTCAAAATTTGACTAGTTGATAGTGTACTTGCCAACAGATGTCCACATGATGCCAATGACATCATGCAGATGTTCGTTGGCAAGGCATCATGTAGACGTCCATTGGAAAGTGCACTATCAACTAGTCAACTTTTGGAGGCTATAAATTTTGTATAAGGACTTGGATTTAGATGATTTTTTTTTGAAATTACATAAAGTTTCAAAAGGAATCCAAATATGTAATAATATGTCCATCTAAGGAATTTTTTTAGTCATAAAATATTGATTCACCCACTCCATCACTTGATTCACCTACATAATTAATCACCTTCCAAACTGATTTGTCATCATTACAAATCCAATTTGTCTAAGAACCTTTAAGGATTTTTTAATATAGCCCACTAAAATTAACCCTCTCTCTCTCTCTCTCTCTCTCTCTCTCTCTCTCTCTCTCTCTCTCTCTCTCTCTCTCTCTCTCTCTCTCTCTCTCACACACACACACACACACACCCACAAATATATGTATATGTATGTATGTATATATTAAAATCAATATAAGTAGGATGGAGAGATCTTTGCACACTTTAAAATAGCTATACGAATGTTGAGCTATGGGATTGGAAGATCACTATTATCTTATGCATGTTACTTTTCACACTAGTGGTATTGTATGGGTGTGAGATATGAACTAGTGGCATGTCTAATTGGAAATGAAGATAAATAAAAAGGATCTAAAAACATCTAATTAGAAATAACTATAGAATAAAGGCTTCAATTCTATACAAAATATTCCTTTTTAAAACATAGATATTCCTATTAGATGTAACTGTTATGACCAAATTACTATGTTATTGTGTGTGTGTGTGTGTGTGTGTGTGTGTGTGTGTGTGTGTGTGTGTGTGTGTGTGTGTGTGTGTGTGTGTGTGTGTGTGTGTGTGTGTGTGTGTGTGTGTAAAGGTTTCATTCTTTTTTAAGGCATTTCTCCCATGAACATGTCCTAAGGTGGGTCTTACACATTTTTATTTCCACGCACCTCTAACTAACCATTTCAATGCCTAATCAGATGGGGACACAAGTATTTGAAAGATGGTATATGTGTCAAGTCCAAGGTAATGAACCTCAAGTTCTCCCACATGTATTACACAATTCACCTCCACTTGAGCTAGCCCATAGAGCTTAAGGTTGTAGAAAGAATTTCAAGGGGAATACCCAACCTATCTATGCGTCGGTCACCATGTAGGGGTTACAACCCTCTAGTGAACCATTTTGGCACTTGATCCATGGAGCCTAGTGTAAGAATGATGCTATAGAGGTGGCCATTATATGGATTTGACTTTAATACCTCCCACTTGTAGCACTCATATCACCACCACTAGGCTATCCCATTAGGCTTTACACACACACACACACACACACACACACACACACACACACACACACACACAAACACACACACACACACACACACACACACACACACACACACACACACACACACACAGAGAGAGAGAGAGAGAGAGAGAGAGAGAGAGAGAGAGAGAGAGAGAGAGAGAGAGAGAGAGAGAGAGAGTAGGGTTGAAATAGAAGAATAGTTGCACAAAAATAAGAATACATGGATGAAATAGAACCATAAGTGGATGAGTATATGGGATATCAACCTGAACAAATCCTTTAACCTTAACAAAGAATTAAAAAAATAAACAACTAATTTCAACATTATATTACATATTTCAACCTAACTTAACAATATAGGGGTCAAAATCAAATTGAGGGAATATATTCTCATAGCTCAATTAAGGACTAGCTGCCACAAGCTCAATGTGTGGCAAAAATATGGATGAAAAATAAGAAAGAGTGGGAGGATATGGTTTGTATTTAATGCACTAATGAGTAGTTAAAATAGAGAATAATTTCATCCTTAAATGCCCAAATAATGTAGACATTTGAGTCAAATATAAATAGATATTAAGAATTTGTTTCATATTAGAGATTTTTTAAGAGGTTAGAATAAAGGAGTTCGGGGAGCTATTAACCTAAATTAATAAAGGGAGAAACATTCTTAGAGATGCACCTTAACCCATAAATATTAGAGAGGTTGTACCAGCCAATATAATCTATGTTTCCATAAACCATTTAATCTTGTAAACATAATCAAAATCATTTCATCTCATCCCATCTCATCAATTTTGATTCTTGCAACAAGATGAAATCAAGACCAATACATAAATTTTAACTCTTAATTGTTATATAAATTTTGACATAAATGATGTCTATATCTAAGTGAATGAAAACAAGAACATATTTTATTTGAGAAAAAACACATTAAAGATTTGTTGATGAAATAAGATTTTAATTCAATTATTTTAGATCAAAATTATTTTCACAACCCAATGATGTGCATAGAAAACACATCTTTTGATATAAATTTTTGATGGTGTGTGTGTGTGTGTGTGTGTGTGTGTGTGTGTGTGTGTGTGTGTGTGTGTGTGTGTGTGTGTGTGTGAGAGAGAGAGAGAGAGAGAGAGAGAGAGAGAATTAGTCTTTGAAAAATGACATAAACACCAAAAAAAATTGTGATTTTACGTAAAGTATGTAAGATAATTGAATTAAGTTTGTAATTTTTATTTTTTACAATAAACCATTATTGGAAATATTGTCATTGATGTCAAAGGTTTAGCATTATTGGTGATAAAGGCCCCATTGCATTTAATGTTGTTTGTAATAAATATATCTTGGCTAGTATGAGTTAATATTTATTTAATATTAACAAATATATTTTTGGTTGCATATGAGATAAAAGAAGGGCCCATGGAGAAGTCAAAGAGCCATGGGGTTAAAGACAAAAGAAGGATGGGACGCATTTTCCCATGAAGAGTCATCTTGGGGAATTCCAAGAGTCACCAAGTGAAGACAAAAGAGGAAGGGCACAATTTCTCATGAAGGGACACTTTAAGGAATATGAAAAGTCACCAAGATGAGGACAAAAGAGGGAAGGACATTTTTGATCATGAAGGGTCACCACATGAATTTTCAAAGGCTTGAATATGAAGAGTCATACAATTTTGGTGTCATTTCCCATGAGGATTGAAGGGTCACAAAGGGGGAAGGCCAAAGGTCATTTGGAAAGCTATAAATAAAGGCTTGAGAAGCCATTTGTATATATGAGAGATAGAGGTTGATTTGATATTGTAATATCTAGCTTAGAAGAGCAATTGTGAGAGATGAATATGATTTGTATTTGTTATATCTAGCTTAGAAGACCAAAGGTGAGAGAGAGGAAAGAGATGTTGTATTGATCTATCATTTGTTGAGATAGCAACATTGAGAGATAGGTGTGTGGTATACACAAAGGGTTGGTGCTCCTATGGGTTGGTGCTCAGCAAAGGGGTTGGTGCTCCTGTGGGTTGGTGCTCGGCAAAGGGGTTGGTGTTCATGTGGGTTAGTGCTCATGAATAGTAGTTGGGTTGGTGCTTGGCAAAGGGGTGTGGTGTTCATGTGGGTCAGTGCTCACAAATAGTTGCTGGGTTGGTGCTCCTGTAAGCTTGGCTTATGAATATTGTTTGGGTTGGTGCTCATTCATATACTTGAGATTGTTCTCCATCATTTTTTCCAAATTGGGTTTCCATGTTATATCTAGTGTCTCTCTCTATCTTGTGTGGTGTTTATTTGTTTGAGTTTTATTACATATCTTGAATGTTTGATTAAGTGGAATTTGGTTAAAGAAAAGATTAATAAGATATATGATATACTGATTCAGCCCCCCTCTCAGTATATCCTATGCTTAATAATTGGTATCAGATCAGATTCCTTTTTGAAAACTTTTACAGCTTGAAGGTAGATTGGGAAAGCACAATGGCTAGGTCACAGGAAGGATTTTCTACAAATAAGGCACCTTTGTTTGATGGGATGAATTATGCTTTTTGGAGTATGAGAATGAAGGTTTATTTGATGGCCCTTGGATTCGACATATGGAAAGAAATGGTGGAGGAATATGAAGAGCCACAGACATTTGCAATTACTCCAGTAGAAAAGAAGGCAAGTGAATGTAATGTTAAAGCTTTAAATGTTATTTTATGTGGTTTATGTGAATATAAATTTGTTAAAGTTATGCCATGTAAATCTGCTCATGAAACTTGGGTAAAACTTGATAATATTTACAAAGGTGATGGAAAGGTTCAGCAAGCTAAGTTGCAGACTTTTAGAAGGCAATTTGAAAGTTTGAAGATGGAAGAAGAAGAAGATATAGCAAGTTATCTTTTGCAAGTTGATCAAATCATAAATCAGATTCAAGGTCGTGGAGAAACATTGGATGAGTCAACGGTGGTGAAAAAGGTTTTGAGATCTCTACCAATGAGATATGATGCAAAGGTTTTGGCAATCAAGGAGATGAAGAATTTAGCCAACCTAAAGATGGATGAGCTTCATGGTATTCTCACGGCATATGAGATGCAAACAGAACAAGATAAACCCTCAAAGAGAGAAGCAGCTTTCAAGACATCAAAGAAGGAGAAAGCTAAGATTCAAGAATCAAGTGATAGTTCCAGTGATGATGAAGATGACAATGGATCACTTTTCATTCACAAGCCGAAAAGAGGAATAGGTAAATATCAAGGAAAATTACCTTTTAAATGTTTTAATTGTGGAAAGATTGGACATTTTTTAGCTAGATGCCCAGATAAGGTTAATGATGATGAAGAAGAAAAGCCTACATATAAGAAGAATTTCAAAGGCAAATCTAAGAAGGGATTCGAGAAGAAGAGCTTGTATTCTAAGGATCCTAACTCATGCGAAGATAGTGGAGTCAGTGATTTAGAAGAAAAAGAGATTCTATTCATGGCCATACATGAATATGATCAAGAAGAAGAAGAGGAGGAAGCTGAAGTGAATATGGAAGGAGAGGTCATTGTGCCTTAGAAGAGTTAGAATCTATTCAAAAGAAGAATCAAAGATTAAAGTGCCAGATCAAGAAAAATGAACAAGAGTCAAAGGAAATGATTGAAGATCTACAAGAACACTTTGAAGAAGCCAAGAAGAATGAAGAAGACCTCACATCACAGTTGGAAATAGCAAGAAAAGAATGTCAAAGGTATGTTATTGAAATTGCCTCTTTAAAAGAAGATATTAAGAAAGCAGTCAGTGATTTAAAATTTGAAGATAGCACTAATATGTTGAATAAGATATTGGAAAGTCAAAAAGCAAATTCAGATAAGACAGGGATTAGATTTGAAAATAAAAATAGCTATGTTGAAGCTCTTACAAAAGAGGAAACAAAAAGGGGAGAAGTGAAAAATACAGAGGACATTTCAAACAGAGAAAGCTGGAGAGAACAAAGCTACAAAAGACAATCAAATCAGAGATATATAGACAGGGCTTATTTTTATGGCTATTGTTTTTATTGTAATGGATATGGTCACAAGAAATTAGAATGTAGAAAAAGAGCTAACAATTTCAAAAATAAGGAGAAGGAAAGTCAAGGAGAGTCAAGTAGAAGCCACAACTCTTTTGCTCCTCTATCAAGCTTTGATGAAGAGACCATAGTATGCTACAAGTGCAATAACTTCAAACACATAGCTTAATATTGTAGAAGCGTGTTTGAGTCAGTTAAGAAGGATCAGATTTTCAAAGCTCCATTCATCAAGAAGAAGGCTCAGACATATTCATGGCAAAAGAAACAACCTGAACATTATATGATGGTTCAGATAGCTCTACATGTAAGAGGTAAAGATTAGCCATGGTTAATTGATAGCAAATGTTTGAGGCATATGAAAGGTGATAAAAGTAAGTTCACAACTCTAAAAAAGATCAATGGTGGTACAGTGAGATTCAGAGATAAAACCACTGCCAGAATAGCTGAAAAAGGTACTTTAAGTTTGGATTATGGTAGAACTAAGACTAGGAATGTTTTATATGTAAAAGGTCTTAAGCATAATCTGTTGAGTGTTAGTCAAATATGTGATCAAGGATACACATTAAGGTTTCATGCTGAAGGTTGTGAGATTAGAAGAAAAGATTCAAATGAGTTGATTGTAGATGCTCAAAGGATAGGGAATAATGTATATGTATTGTCAGATATCTTCTCAAAAGCACGATCAAAGGACACATTCAAAGATCTGTGAGAAGAGTTGGGAGTAATTTCTATTACTTCCTTCCATTGATGTTCAACATCAATTGAGGGGGAGCTAAGTTTCAGATCCAGGTAAGCCCTTTGCCATTGATGTCAAAGGGGGAGAATAACAAGTACAAGTATAGGTGTAAAAAATAGGTATAGGGAACAGGTACATGTTGCTATAGTAAGGGGGAGTTATTATATGTTTTTAGATGATAGTATGTGCAGGTGACAGGATGTGATAGTTTCAAGATTGAGGTTTCCATCAATGAAAAAGGGGAAGATTGTTGGAAATATTGTCATTGATGTCAAAGGTTTAGCATTATTGGTGATAAAGGCCCCATTGCATTTAATGTTGTTTGTAATAAATATGTCTTGGCTAATATGAGTTAATATTTATTTAATATTAACAAATATATTTTTGGTTGCATATGAGATAAAAGAAGGGCCATGGAGAAGTCAAAGAGCCAGGGGATAAAGACAAAAGAAGGATGGGATGCATTTTCCCATGAAGAGTCATCTTGAGGGATTCCAAGAGTCACCAAGTGAAGACAAAAGAGGAAGGGCACAATTTCTCATGAAAGGACACTTTAAGGAATACAAAAAGTCACCAAGATGAGGACAAACGAGGGAAGGATGTTTTTGATCATGAAAGCGTGACCACATGACTTTTAAAAGGCTTGAATATGAAGGGTCATACAAGTTTGGTGCCATTTTCCATGAGGATTGAAGGGTCACAAAGGGGGAAGGCCAAAGGTCATTTGGAAAGCTATAAATAAAGGCTTGAGAATCCATTTGTATATATGAGAGATTCAGGTTGATTTGATATTGTAATATCTAGATTAGAAGAGCAATTGTGAGAGTTGAATATGATTTGTATTTGTTATATCTAGCTTAGAAGAGCAAAGGTGAGAGAGAGGAAAGAGATGTTGTATTGACCTATCATTTGTTGAGATAGCAACATTGAGAGATAGGTGTGTTGTAGACACAAAGGGGTTGATGCTCTTGTGGGTTGGTGCTCATGAATTGTTGCTAGGTTGGTACTCGGCAAAGGGTTTGGTGCTCCTATGGGTTGGTGCTCATGAATTGTTGTTGGGTTGGTGCTCGGCAAAGGGGTTGGTGCTCCTATGGGTTGGTGCTCATGAATAGTAGTTGGGTTGGTGCTCGGCAAAGGGGTGTGGTGCTCTTGTGGGTTGGTGCTCATGAATAGTTTTTGGTTTGGTGCTCAGCAAAGGGGTTGGTGCTCCTGCAAGCTTGGCTTGCAAGTATTTTTTGGGTTGGTGCTCATTCATAAACTTGAGATTGTTCTCTGTGGTTTTTCCCACATTGGGTTTCCACGTTATATCTGGTGTCTCTCTCTATCTTGTGTGGTGTTTATTTGTTTGAGTTTTATTGCATATCTTGAATATTTGATTAAGTGGAATTTGGTTAAAGAAAAGATTAATAAGATATATGATATACTGATTCATCCCCCCCTCTCAGTATATCCCGTGCTTAACAACCATGTGGAACCCACTTTGCATTTAAAGTAGACTTCATTCCTAACTCTTAACACCTCAAAGTTGAGATTTTACTCATTCTAAAGTAATGTTTTTTAACTTCCTAAATCAATTCCCATTTAATTATGATGAGAGGAATTCAATAATGGCATATGAAGGTGGTGATGGGATGTAATGTACTAAGTGTGTTCACTTTTAATTTCAACCTTAAATTTAATGTACTATGTGTGTTCACTTTATATTTCAACCTTAAATTTGATGTCCATTTAACTGTCACTTTAAAAAAAATCCATTAGAAAAACCTACCCGACATTTATATACCATGATAAATTTTATTTAAAATATAATTTTAATATCTTTAACTATTATAAGTTAAAACCCTATTGACTTTATTATACATATTATTAAAAATATAATTTTATGAGTAGACACTTTTACAAGTTAAGAAATAAAATGTATATTTTTTAATTTCAGTGCACTATCCATTGTCACACATTAATATTCTTTCCTTTGGCATGATAAATCTATAAACTTATAAGGTTATACAATTATGTTTATCCATAATACCAAATTCCATTCTCTTTTTTTTTTTTCGATTTGTATAGTAACATTGGTTGTTTTAATTTAAGTTTCAATGCTAGTGTGTGTTTTCAAAGAATCATTTATAAATTCATCTAAGACTACAAAGTGTATTTTAAATTGTGTTTCATTGAAGCTCTCCAAATATATTAAATGATACATATAAAACTAGGTTCATTTCTACGCACAAAAAACTATTGTTCTAATTAATTAATAATTGTGTTGCTATTTTTTTCTCAGGTGACCCTATCACTAGGGTTTGAGATTAGAATAAATATTTTATAGTGATGTAATTACACTGTACTATCTACATGTGAAAATATATTTTTTGTAAATTTAATTATCTATAAATGAAATAAAAATAGAGATACGCTTAGGTTTTTAAACTAAACTTGATTGTCATATGAGTCATGGATTTATGTACAATTGTTTGTAATAAATTACAATCATTTTTTTTATAGATGCAATGTGAAATTTTGAGCACATAATACTATTAAATCAATTATGTACTTTTTTTCATGTTTTCATATTTTACTATGATTTGTATGGGCAATGTAAAATAACAAAACATTTTAGACCTGTCCAAACTAGACATATTATTATATAATAGAATTATAAAACTTTAATTTTCATTGAAGGAACTTTATTATGGATGATTTTGGAATGAACACAACTTTTTAAAGAGAATACCATTCCTCATGGTGATTACTACAAAATAATGGATAAAGGTCGTATACATGGTTTTTGGGTGTAATTGTATATACTAGAAAAAATGTGTATAACATATAAAAATATGAACTAGAAAAAGAAATTTATTTAAAAAAATAATATTTTAAATATTATATTATTAAAATTTATTATTTATTATATATTTATTTATTAATTTAAGTTAATAATTAACTAGCATACATATCTTAGATAAATCTATATAAAAGACACTAAGATATATTATTCTTGATGTGCCCATTCTATTTATTTCTCAAATTTAAAATCATACAAACACCTTGAGAATGATATCTCTCAGCATCTTTTACACAAATTTATCTAATTACACACACACACACACACACACACACACATTAGTGGGAGAATAGTCAACTCCAAAAAAAATAATAAAAATATAATATTTATAAATGAAGAACAATATCAATTATATTTTTGAATAGATAAATATATTTAAAAAATCAAATAATAACACTATATTGATGTAAAGATTGGAAAAATAAGAAATTTTATTCATCTATAAAACATTTTTATATTAAAAAAATAAACCTTTTGATAATAGGAACTATATTGTGTAAGAGATACTTATCTAGTAACAATAGTATCTCTAAAGACAATGATGCTTTAAATACAAATTATGTTTTAAATAAAAAATATAGTTACATATTATAACAAACGTCATGATGTGGCTTTAGTACCCTCCATTTAGAAAAGGATGGGCTACAATTATATTACAATTCAATTCTAGAATGGGTACATGTTGTAATAAATAATTATAATAGAAAAGCTTTGGAGGAGGGTATGGAGGTTATCCAAACCATAATAGAAGGAGATATTTCATCAGATATTGTAGTTTTAAGTATTGTGAATGGCATAAATGTGAAAATAGTGGACTGTCGAGTAGTCTTTAAGGATCTATAAAGAAATGCCTCTAAACAAATGTTGTCTCATGGAATTCCATGGTATCAAGTTATACAGGACATGGGTCTATACATAAGGCATTAGAGGCATTTGAGAAAATGAAAATGGTAGTTTTGAAGTGAATATAAAAAAACTTTTGAGTATGAACATGAATCAAATGGTAATTGAGAACAAACATTTATCATACCTATTAGCTATGAAAACCTTGATACACATGTTTGCAAAATGTGGAAGCAAAGATGAATTTCCTTAAAAACATGCTGAGGTATACAAAATTTGAAATAAAATTACAGAGTCAAATGTGACTTATAAATATTAACTTCAATAATGAAATGGCTAAGCCTTCTCAAGAGTAAGAGCCTTTTCGGGAATAATCCCAATTTAAGTCAAGCAAATAAAGGACAAGATCAAAACAAGAAATTTTATTATTGTCTTAATCATGTCCAGAATTAGCATTTGTAAAGTAATAATTACCAAACAAGGTTTAATACTAGAAGTGGCAATACCACAAAGGTAGTTTTATCTAGCATGAATCTAGAAATGGAGAATTACTCTCAACTCCCCAAATTCCATTCTGGTATCCTACATTGTTGATTCTAGGTATGATCGTAGATAAATAAGTTCCTGCAAATAAACATGTCAACACAAGATTAGCACATAGCTAGAAAGTTACCTTTTCTACTAACTAGTATGTTGTGTGAATTTAAATAGCATATGGAAATTTTTATATATACATTTTTTTAAAGTATAGTACAATAATACATATTTAAGATGGCAATTTTATTTCACAAAAATGAAGCAATTTATGGTAGCTAAACACATATTTGCATAATTTGGGTATTTAATGAAATACAATACCATGAGTCACTTATTCACTTAATAGGATTATGTTGTTGGTAAACACTTTTGAAAGAAGTATTGACATAAAAAGAACACAATTCAACTCATGTATAATCAATTAACATACTAATCATTATAGTGTCATAGAATACTTTGATCCTTTAATTCAATTCTCATGCTACAAGGATCCAAATAAGGCAATGTGTGTTCAATATTTCATTCTTACCAACCAAAACATAACACTAATAAAATAACAAAATCACCCTAACCTTGATTAGTTAGATCAAGACAATTCTAAGTGCCTTTGCATTCAATAGGCCAAACAAGGAGGAGTTATTTTGGAGAAGCCTTGTGGAAGTGTGTGAAATCATAATTTTTATTTTAAAAATGATTTTATAATAGGCATAGTGCCTCATTCTTGGGTATATTTGTAAGTTATAAGGAATAATAGAGATAGTGGTTCATTATGTTGATGCCAAGTATATGTTTCTTGTTGAGTTTAATGTCCTTCTTTCTACCTATTACTATTAAACTGGACTAACCACCTTTGAATACTAATTTGAATCTATTGGTGGCTATAAATGGAAACCATTTAGAAACATCCCAAAGATAATAGTCCTTTTTAAAATGTAAGTTTTAAGTCATTTGCCCATATCTTACTAGAAATGAGAAATGGAAGAAATGAGAAACATTGTGGAAATGATATTGCAATGGAAAATATAGTTGGTTGAATTTGTGGAAAATAAAAACCCAATTACAAATGATTTTGTATGAACATACGTGTATATTATATTTACTGATTTTTAATAATCATAACACAATGAAACAAAAAAAAGATGAATAAGTTTTAAAAATTTTGATGTAGGAAAATATATGCCTAATACAAAAAATAGTCATACTCATCTTAATATAAGTGATAATTATTATATGAAGTTGAAATGAGGATACAAAAGTATAGATCCTTGTAGATAGGGTAGGGTATAACCTGGGAAAAGTTTTTTGAAACTTTTGTAAACTCCCACTAAAATTAGGGGAAAAAATAGCTTGAAATTTTTTGCTAAAAATGTTTGGAAACACACCACAAACCTCCTAAGACCCCTATGGAACTACTATGAATTGAAATTTTCTAGGATTTTTTAGAAATCACAAAAAAATGATGAAGCTTCCAGTATGTTTTTAGAAATATAGGAAAAATGACATTTATATTTGTCTAGCCCACAAGATCTTTCTAAACCTCTTAACATAGCTATATGTTTCATAGGAAAAGAAAAACTTTGTCAGTTAATAACTTGGTAATAAAACATCCATGTGACTTCACCTCATATTTATTTGCTCAAACAAGATTTAAATATGTAGTTATGTGCCATTTTTCCTATAGTCATTTTGTCAAACAATATGTAGACCACGACCTATAGAGTAGGCTTTATCAATCAAGGATAAGTATGCCCAAGAATGAGGCACTATACCTACTATGAATGGGCTAGTAAAATGAAAATTACAGGTTGCCCAAAGATGACACCCACAAGCTTATGTATTATAAAAAAATATATCTATGCTTAGAACAACACAATATCATCTCATTAATATTGTTTAAGAGGGAAATTGATTCAACAAAATTACATTACCAAAATGGTAAGATTACTAATAAATGTATTAAAAAGATCCATGAGAATTTATCACTTATTCATTCCATCTATAACCCAATAAAATATGCATAATACCACTTGATTACCCCAAAATACATTTACCCTTATTAAGGTATAGGATCACATATGCCTGTTTATACATACATACTTGGACCTATATCCCAATAAAGATAATAAATTATTGCCCTAATGTTGTATAAATTAGAATGATAAAATATTTAATAAAAGAAGGGAAATTTCCTTTTAAAATATGCCATTGGCTATAAAACAAAACCATTCTCCCCAAACTTGTCCTCATAGTACCATGAACATGTGACATTTGATGAAGTGCCTAAAAGGTGAGCACAATAGTTTATGTAACAATGGATGCTATAGGGATTGGAGGGAATGGGAGAGGGGAGGGAAAATATAAAGATCAGGTGAGTATTAGATCCTTATAGATATGGCAGGGTATAATCTGGGAAAAGTTTTTTGAAACATTTCTAAACTCCCACTGAAATCAAGGGAAAAAAAGTAGCTTGAAATGTTTTGCCAAAAAAGTTTAGAAACACCAAAAAAAACTCCTAAAACCCCTTCAGACCTACTTTGAATTTCAAATTTATAGGATTTGTTATAAATCACAAAAAATGATGGAAGATCCCAATACATTTTTGAAAATATAGAAAAAATCACATTAATATTTTTTTAACACAAAATATTTGTAAACCCTAAATTTTTTTATACATTTCCCAAGTGAAAATTAGAGGAAAATGAGAGAGACCACAAGAGTGCCTCAGGCATAGGAATTCATACATGGAGATTTAACAAAGGAATGAGTTGCATAAACATGGTCTGATGCCATGAAATAACAAGGAGGAATCCACAATCCCTACAACTTGTTCAAGCTAATATTTCAATATGCAATACCATTCACAATGACTAACAGATGATCCCATCTCAGCCTTTGAGTGTAGGTGATAGAGGGCACAATAGGAAATAAGTGTTTTTGTAGTGTGAAGGATAGGCGTTGTTCTTCAATCAAAGCCACTTATGCTAAACACACTTCTACAGCCCTTAGTAAATGTTTGCATTTGACATTATCATTGCTCTCCTAAAATGTTTATATTACAGCCTTTGATTCATTGCTGAACAAATAATTATTCACTTTTTAACCATAAATGTGGAAAACAATAAACTTTTGGTAGCTTTCACCAAACTTTGTAAAATGGTTTCCATTTATACCCACCAATGGATTCCTATTGGCTATCAAAGACAATCAATGTGGATTAATAACAATAGGCCGAAATAATAGTAGTAATGTATAACCTAGGAAAAAAAATTGAAACCTTTCTAAACTCCCATTAAAATCAAGGGGAAAAAATTAGCTTGAAATGTTTTACCAAAAAAAATTGGAAACACTTAAAAAAAACCTCCCAAAACCCCTATGGACCTACTACGAATTACAGATATCTATGATTTGTTATAAATCACATAAGAATGATGGAATCTCCAAGTATGTTTTTGAAAATACAAGAAAAAACACATTTATATTTGTCCAACCCATAAAATATTTGTAAACCTTTCACCATAGGTATATGCTTCATAGGAAAATAAAAACTATGTTAGGTAATAACCTGGTAATAAAACATCTATGTGACTTCACCTCATATATTTTTTCTCAAAAAATATTTAAATATTTAGTTCTATGATATCTTCATATAGTCATTTCATCAAACAGACCACGACCTATAGACTAGGATTTGTCAATCAAGGATAAGTATGCCCAAGAATGAGGTTCTATACTTGCTGCAAATGGGATAGTAAAAGGAAAATTATAGGTTACCCAAATCTCACAACCACAGGCTTATGTAATATAAAATTTCTTTATCTATGCTCAAATATAATTTCTTACTCTCTCAAAGTAATAATTTATATTAGTATACCTTTGTACTTGCATACCCTCAAGAAAAATTGCATGTTCAAATATAATTTCTTACTCTCTTAGAGTAATTTTGCTCCTAAGCCTCGTATAAATTGTGATGTTGTAGCTAGAGGAAGATATTTTACCTTCCCTAATGTCCTTATAAGGATGTGTAAAATGAAGCATTAGTGTCGTTCTAACATCCTTTTAAGTATGTGAAAAATTATGTGATGCTCTATTATAGACTATTATATTGCACATCCCTCATTTATTCATAGCATTTTCATTGTTGAATTTTCATACAAAAAAATGGAGAAAAATATGAACAAGGTCAAATTCACACATTATACACTTTTTGAATTATAAAAAATATTCAAATAATGATAACTATTAAAGAGATACTTTTTCTATGTGTTTTATTTGATGAAACTGAAGATAGGCTAAAAAATGGTTTCTTAACATAGCAAGAAGCTTATATGTTCCATCACAAAACCATAGCACACACTAAATCTATATTTTATTACATATAAACTGAAAGTGGGGTGATATTCAAATTATTGTTGATGAATTGGAATTTGACGTCCACTCTTTTGTTACCGCATTTTAAACCTTAGAAATTTAATAATATATATAGGAAAAATATTATATACATCTTGATTATCCTATGCATCATTCAATACAATATAAAAAGAAATAAGATATTTTTAAATTCATAAACATAAATTCATTATAGATAACATAATATTTTTTTGACAAATGAGAATGCTAAATAATAAGCAACAAGAAATCGTTAAAGACATTATAGTTTAAAAATTACAACATTTAAAATACATTGTACCTTTTTTTGATAGGTGGTGTTGGTATAGATAAAAGCTTCACTTCTAAAATTATCTTTGAAACATTGGTTCATATCTAAAAAAAATAGTTCAATAAAATAAACCCCTTAAACCAAAGGGTTTGATTGTAGTGTTTAAAAGGAAGGTTATGTGTGTAATGGAAGGGGTGTTACACTTCATTCAAAAAAAATATTTCCTTTTGATAGATTTCAAAATATATCATTGAGTGTTGAATGCCTTGACACATTGTAAATATACTATTAACAATTTCACCTTGTCCTTATAGAAGAAATTTCCCTTGTCCGTGGACAACTATTGTATTTTACTAACAAACAAATATGATAAATGAAACACATGGAAAATTCATATTTTTCAAACATTGATATTATATTTGGTGGTAAATTTTATCAAGCACAACCTATTAATGATGGTCTTGTCTTTGAAATTACTAAAATTTCAAAAAAACTAGTTCCATATATTTTTTGGAAAAAGCATGAGAAACTTTACCAATTGATTGAAACTATGTGACAAAAGAATCATACATTTGTATCAATTATTAATAGAATTAGGATATGTCTCAAATAGAGGTTGATGTTACTTACTGAGCAACAACAAATGTTTTTGACCATCACCAAATTATCTTACATTTTAAAATATTTTTTACCAAAATTATGATGTTGACAATCACAACTCCAAAATGTTTGCACTTGATTTTGAAAAATAGATTGTAATCATTATAATTAATGAAACTTTAGATACAAAATATGATGAAACAAATGGCTATACGCATAAAATTAAACTTCTAGAAAAATAATATTAAAAGAAGATATGTTGGTTGAGTTCTTTGTTGATAACTATGATATATAGGATGGCTTGGTGAATGGCTCTAACGTACTTTCAAAGTAGGCCTACACATTAAAATAAAAACTTTACATCTTATGGGAAAGTTTTAATCACCTAAACATTAGCCACCATCTAATAACAAAATATGCTCATGTGCACAAGTCACATTGAACTAGATTGGGTGCCCATTATTTACGTGGATAGACCCTTGCAAAAATAATCATATAAAATTAAATTAACAATCTAAAAATAGTTAATTGTAAATCTTTCTTGTGCACATACAATTCATAAAAGTCAAGACTTATAATGGATGGATCTATATTTAGTCCTCTTGGAGAGACCATCTATGGATTGGTTTATATTTTTGTTTCTCATGTCAATACTATTGAAAACTTGTATTTGATACATTCTCTCACAATGAAAATTTTCAAAACCAAGCAAAATATTATTGTTGAGATGTCTCATCTTGAATCAAAAGCACAATAGTAGATAGGCACTTGCTTTTTCTCCACAAATATTTCCTCATACATTATTTTTTGTTTTGCATTATGTTGAATTCCACTACAAGAAGATGATTATAAGCTATTTCATTACTTGAGATGTTTAACAAATCAAGATACTCAACATTAAATGCTCCACTTGGATTTTTTTTGGCGTTATGAAAAAGGATGGTCCATTGTCACTCTCTAAAGCACTTGAAAGAGAAAAAAGTATGTTGAATACAAAAGGTAGTATTGAATGGCTGATCCGATATGTTTTATACACACATGATCTCGATACAAAGCATTGCCAACAATCAATTTTTATTGATGGGTGAAGCTAATGCCTACATCGCAAATCATTAGAACATAATCAGACAATTTTAGATCATATAAATTAGATTCATTATAGTTGAATGTAGTGTGGGCTTGGGTGGCCAAGGACTAAAAGAGAAGGAAAAAGGCTACAAACTTGCATGCCATTGTTATTAGAATACAAGATTTTTGGCTTAGATTTTTATTTAAAAAATAAATTAGGATATATATCTAGAATGAAATGAATATAATGAGGATGGAGAGCACTTTGTGCAATTTAAAATAGATGTAAGAATATTAAGTTATGGGATTGAAATATCATCAGGGTCTTATTTGTGTTACTTGTCACACCAGTGGTGTCAAAATGGATATGAGCTATGGATTAATGGCATGTTGAGTTTAAAATGGAGACATATCAAAAGGATCTAAAAGTGTCTCATCATAAAGAACTTCATAATAAAGGCTTCAATTCCCTACAAAATAATCCATCCAAAAATATAGACTTTCCTAATAGAATGAATTGCCATGACCAGGGTACTATGTTATTTGAAAAAGCAAAAAATATGAAGACTGATAAATGGCTCAAGGTCACAAGAGAAGAAGAGTTTCACTAAAATAAGAACACGTGGATGAAAGAGAACCATAAGTGGATGAATAGATAGGATAACAACCTAAACAAATACTCTAACTTTAATAAATAAATGGATGAGTAGATAAGATATCAACCTAAATGAATGACCTAACCTTAATAAAGAAAAAAAATTATGTGAATGAAAGATTTGCAATAATTGTGTAGATGAATAAAACAAACAAGAAATGACAACATTGTAGCATAGAGTTCAACATGACTTATGAACACTCTCAAAAGGTATGCAATATAAAGGAGAAAATCAAATTAAGGGAAGACATTTTCATAGCTCAACTAAGGACTAGCTCTCAGAAGCTCAGATGTTATCCATTCAAGTCCATGGATAACATTTTACATTGAAGAGTCTTCGAAAGATGACTCGTAACATTGAGATTTGACATAAAGTATGTAAGAGTTTTGACAAAGTATGTAATTTTTGTTTTCTTTCCAATAAACCACATTGAACCCACTTTACATCGAATAAACCGTGTGGAGCCCACTTTCCTTTGAATAAACCATGTGGAGCCCACTTTATGAAGATGAGATTTGACTAATTCTAAGCTTATGTTTTTAAAATTCCTAATTTAGTGCTTATGTCATAGGAGACTAGTCAATTCCAAGGAAAATAATAAAATAAAATATTTATTGATATATAAATGAAATATAATATAAATTCTATTTTTGAAAAGATAAATATATTAAAATATCAAATAATAATAGTGTATTGAAGTTAAGGTTGGAAAAATTAATAAATTTTATTCATCTATAAAATAATGTTAATTAAAAAAAATAAAGCGTATAATAATAAGAAGAGAGAGACTTATCTAACAAAAAATATTTATACAAATTAAAGTTAAATATTATAATTAAGATAAATTTTTAGTATTTTTTTATAATATATATGTAAAAGTAATTATTTCATATATGTACAAGTTACAGAAAGTAAATCTACTCTGTGTAGTCCTTTTTACATTTTTTTCCTTTTAGAAACTTCATTCAGAGTATTAAACCTAAACAACACTTTACACGATCTATCCCCTATAAGGATTTTTAAATGCATAATTAATAGCAAAAGAAAACCCTTGTTGTTTCAAGTTATTGATCCCTAAACCATCGATTGCCTTTGGTTTACAACATATATTCCACTACACAACATGTCTTTTTCTAACACCTTTTCCAACTAACCACAAAAAGTCTCTAACAATCTTGTAGCTTATCACAATTAGTATTGTGAATCAACTAAAAAGAGGAGTAATATATACTTAAAAAAGAGAGGACTTTCCAAGAAACTTAAATACTTTCAGATAATGAAAGAAGGTGACCTTGTTTTTAACCAAGTTTCTTAAAGATTTTTTCAAGAATCCACTGCCACATATCTTTAAGATAAGGAAAAAGTGAAAATGAGATATTTGATTATCTTAAAATCTTATTGGGCCTCCTCAAGATCACACAAGAGCTGAAATCTAATTAGGAGGTTCTTCATCCCCACCTAACAATAAGAGCTTAGTAGTGGAAAATGTTTGCCCAAAACAACTATTATAAATATTTGTTATATCATAAATTTGAGAGATTATCTTTGTCTAACTCAAAGAAGAGAGAAGTGTCATCAATAAATTAAATGCTAAAATTAACATATTTATTAGGGAGGACAACCTCCCTAACATGGGGGCCTAGTGTTCCATCTATAAGGAGATAACAAAGAGCTTTTGCTACCATAACAAATAAGGCAACAACAATTCGAATCCCCTGCCCTATTGACCTCTAAATAAAAGAGTTATTAAGCTAACCATTGACTTCCACCTAGCCATAGGGATCTTGAAAAATTATGAAACCGATTATGGTGAAAGTGCCCCCAAAAATTAGGGTATTCAACATGAGATCAATGAAAAACTATCATATTTTGTCAAAAAAAATTTCAAAGTCTAGAAGATCCATACACACTTTATGCCTTAAGTTGTAAGCCCACTACATGCCTTCCTAGCATGTATTTAAGATGTTTATAATATATTTACCATCGATAAAACTATTATGAATATAAGCAATAATTTTAAGTAGAACACTAGAGACTCTATTAGTCAATACTTTTGAAAAAATCTTGTAAGAAATATTGAGAAGGGTCATAAGTCTCTAATTCTTTATAATCCATTTGTCACCCTCTTTAGAGATAAACTTAATAACCCCATTGTCAGGTATGAAAATCTTTATGGTGAAAGTGCCCCCAAAAATTAAGGTATTGAACATGAGATCAATGAAAAACCATTATATTTTGTCAAAAGTTGTTTCAAATTCTAAAAAAATCATACACACTTTATGCCTTAAATTGTGAGCCCACTACATGCCTTCCCAACATATATTTAGGTTATTTAGAATACATCTACTATCAACAAAACTAGTATGAATAGAAGAAATAATTTTAAGTAGAACACTAGAGACTTTATTAGCCAATACTTTTTAAAAACTCTTATAAGAAACATTGACAAGAGTCATAAGTTTCTAATTCTTTATAAGCCATTTGCCACCCTCTTTAGAGATCAACTTAGTAACCCCATTGTCAATTTTATCTCCTAAAGTGCCTACCCTTGTGGATTCTCTATAAACAACCAAAATATCATCACAAATATGTTCCTTATTAACTTTATATAAAAATGTTGGAAGGCTATCAAACCCTAGAGACTTAGCATTCTTGATGTTTTCAATGACAATTTTGATCTCATCAATAGAGATATCCTTGTATGTCACACTTCGTGTTTGGACTTGTTGGAAATGTGTTGTACATGTTTCATCATTTACACTTTACTAGATTGTAGACTTGGAATGGAGCCTTTTTATTGGCATGTATTTGGGTGGTTTTACCCTATTATTTTGGTATCCATGGTCTAGTAATATCGCTTTGACAATTACCTATTAACATGCTTATATATACTCTGTACATACAATATGGAAAAAATAAAACTTAAATGTACATTATTATATTATAAATAGCTGAATTAATATCATAAAAGAATTGTTGTATTAAATTTTTTTACTCAAAAAAAATTTCTCACGAGAAAATAGTGTGTACTATATAATCTTGCATGTATATCATTTTTCTTATTCTGATAACTTAAAAATTATATCAGTATTACTTCTTTCATTTTAATTTATCAAATATATTATTTTCTTTATTAATAAACCTGGTCGAAGCCTCCACAACCTAAACCTAGGCATTACGTAACCTCCCATTCTTCAATAACATTTGTATGTTTATTTTTGTTATACGACAGATGTGTTCCTACTGCAACACTCAGAAATAACAAGAGGAAAGATGTAGCAAGCCCAGATTTTATTTAGTCTCAAGAAGTAGTTAGATTTGGGCTTTTTGTATAAAAGAGATGGAAAATGGATGTATTCAAGGCTAGTGCGGCTCTGTATGGTGAAGCTTTAGGCCAATATGTAATGGTCTTCAACTAAATTTCTTGTTGCTGATGAGAAACCAACATACATTTCTTCTTCAAGAATGTCTTCCAAAATTATATTTTTCACATATAGCAATGGTTTTTTTTGGGTTGGTGCTATGGAAAATTTGAGCTCCTTTTAAAGATGATCATAGTCAATCCAAGCTTGAATACGCTATCAACTTTTAAGATCTAATTATGTAAATGCGCTGTCAACCCAGTATATTGCAGATTTTAATACTAGATGCTTACATCAGGAATCATCACAACTTTGTTAGACAACTGCAGGTCATAAAAATTAGATTGGTTAAAGTTGAAGCTAAAAAGACATTAGACATCCCATGTTTAGCATCCATTGTTAACATTGATTGAAGATATATTGGCATGGATTCTTGTAATTAATTCCTTTTGTAATGAATTTTGACATGGATTTCAACTACTTTTTTGCGAGACCTAGTTCCTAAGTGAGGATGCAAATGATCCATGATATTTTGTGGTAAATCATACTTTTATATCTTAAGGTTTATTTTTTTAAGGCTGATCATCATTACAATCAAAGAGGTTTTGTGTAATTCTCCCAACTAGTTCCAGATGAACATTATAGTTTTGAAAGGAATCCAAAAAATATTTAAAAATGCTAATATTATCAAAAAGATATGCATGGTAATTGTTTTAGGGAAGGTATTCTTTTTTGAAATTGTTTGAAGTTCTAAAGTTTTGGTATCACTTTGTATGTAAATGATATTTAATTAGGAAAATTTTATGCGTTGACAAGAAAATGAAGTTATAGATCTTGTCTAATGATTCCAAAAACACGCAAGAAAAATATTATAAAAGAGAAGAAATTTAAAAAACATGAATTTTAATCTCAGCATTGACCCTATATGAATTTTATTCTCAGCATTGGTATTATAAAATATGTAAGAGTTTTAACCCTTAATTATTATTTAAATTTTGGCAGTTGATGTCTATATCTAAACGAATGATAAAAGAACATAATTTTTGGGAAAAAAAAAAGGAAAAAACATTAAATATTAAATATTTGTTTGCACGATCCATTGAAGTCCCTTTGAATACATTTTAAGTTCGAAGTCTTTGAAAGATGACACAAACACCATGACTCACAACATTGAGATTTGACATAAAATATGTAATTTGTTTTCTCCCCAATAAACCATGTGGAGCCCACTTATGAAGATGATATTTGACTAATTCTAAAGTTATTTTTTTCAAATTCCTAATTCAATGCTCATGTAATTGGAGACTAGTCAACTCCAAGAAAAATTGAAATACAATCTAAACTCTATTTTTGAAAAGATAAATATATCAAATAATCAAATAAAAACAGTCTATTGAAGTCTCGGTTAGAAAAATTAAGAAAAGGTTGTAAAAATTAATAAATTCTATTCAACTATAAAATAGTGTTTATATATATACATATATGTATGATAATAAAAAGAGATATTTATATAACAATATTATAATTTTAAGTAGAATACTAGAGACTCTATTAGCCAATACTTTTGAAATAATCTTGTAGGAAATATTGAGAAGGATCATACGTCTCAAATTCTTTATAAGCCATTTGGTACCCTCTTCAAAAATCAACTTAATAAATCCATTGTCAAGTATGAAAACCATTATGGTGAAAGTGCCCCCAAAAATTAAGGTATTCAACATACGATCAATGAAAAACCATCATATTTTGTCAAAAGTTTTTTTAAAGTCTAAAAGATCCATACACACTTTATGTCTTAAGTTGTGAGCCCATTACTTGCCTTCCTATCATATATTTAGGTTGTTTAGAATACATCTACTATCGATAAAACCAGTATGAATAGAAGAAATAATTTTAAGTAGAACACTAGAGACTTTATTAGCCAATACTTTTGAAAAAATCTTGTAGAAAATATTAACAAGGGTCATAAGTCTCCAATTATTTATAAACCATTTGTCACCCTCTTTAGAGATCAACTTAACAACCCCAGTGTCAATTTTATCTCCTAAAGTGCCTACCCTTATGGATTCTCTATAAACAACTAAAATCTCATCACAAATATGTTCCTTATTAGCCTTGTAGAACTATGTTGGAAAGCTGTCAAACCCTGGGGACTTGGCATTTTTGATGTTTTCAATAACAAGTTTGATCTCATCAATAGAAATATCTTTGTATATCATACCTCGTGTTTAGACTTGTTGGAAATGTGTTGTACATTTTTCATCATTTACACTTTGTATTAAATTGTAGAGCTAGAATGAGGCCTTCATATTGACATGTATTTGGGTGGTTTTAGCCTATTATTTTGGTATCCATAATCTAGTAATACCAATTTGACAATTACTTATTGAAATGCCTATATATACTCACACTTACAATATGAGAAAAATAAAACTTTAATATACATTATTATATTGTAAATAACTAAATTAAAATAATAAAATTATTATTATATTAATTTTTTAATTCAAAAGTATTTTCCCACATAGAAATAGTGTGTACTATATAATTTTACATGTATATCATTTTTCTTTTTCTGATAACTTAAAAATTATATCAGTATTATTTCTATCATTTTAATCTATCAAGTCTATTATTTTCCTCATTAATAAACCTGGCCGAAGCGTCAACAACCTAAACCTGGGCTTCACGGAACTTCCCATTCTTCAATAATATTTGTATGTTTATTTTTGTTATACGACAGGTGTGTTCCTACTGTGACACTCAGAAATAACAAGAGGAAATATGTAGCAAGGCCAGCTTTTATTTAATCTCAAGAAGTAGTTAGATTTGGGTTTTTTGGTATAAAAGAGATAGAAAATGGATGTATTCAAGTTTGGTGCAGCTCCGTATGGTGAAGCTTCAGGCTAAGATGTAATGGTATTCAACTAAATTTCTTGTTGCTGCTGAGAAACCAACATACATTTATTCTTCAAGAATGTCCCTCAAAATTATATTTTTCACATATACCAGTGGTTTTTTGGGTTGGTGTTATGGAAATTTTGAGCTCCTTTTGAAAATGATCATAGTCAATCCAAACTTGAATATGCTGTCCACTTTTAAGATCTAAATCTGTGAATGTGCTGTCAACCCAGTATATTGCAGATTTTAATTCTAGATGCTTACATCAGGAATCATCACAAATTTGTTAGACAACTGCAAGTCATAACAATTAGATTGGTCAAAGTTGAAGGTTGTGTGGGTTTGGACGTTCAGGGATAGGAGGAGAGGTAAAAAGACATTAGACATCCCATGTTTAGCCTCGTCCATGAGCTTGTCGTTCGCATGCAGCTCTCGCACCCAATCCAGCAAAACTATCTGAGCAGCATCTAGATGAGGATTTAACGGACGCCTTCCGCATGCAACCTCCAACATCAAAACGCCAAACCTGAATACATCGAAGCTGGGAGTGGCCTTTCCTGTGTGCACTTCTGGTGCGATGTAGCTTACTGTTCCTGCCACACGCGTAGTTAGCGAGTTTTCGTCATGCCCATACAAACGAGCTAGCCCAAAATCCCCGACCTTTCCATGAAGGTCTGAGTCCAACAAAACGTTGCAAGATTTGATGTCTCTGTGCACAACTCTTTTCTCCCATCCTTCATGGAGATACAGCAATCCTGCACCCTCGTCTTTCAAAATATCTGTACTTGTGAGCCCATCCTAACACACACTGGGGATTCCCAAATACCAACTTATCCAGGCTTCCATTTGGCATGTAGTCATAAACTATGAATAACTGTGTTCCATTTGGCCGCTTCTGAAGGATCTGAAAGAGAAGGAATTATGCTGAATACGAAGGTAGTGCTGAATGACCGATCTTTCATAAGCACAGGATCTCGTTAAAAAGCACGGCCGAAAACATAGGGTGTATGATAAGTGAGACCGATGCCTACATCGCGAATCGTTACAGCATTGCCAAACAACTCCAGCTCATAAAAAATAAAATCGGTCAAAGTTGAAGGTTGTGCTGTCTCGATGAGCTTAACCACAACACACCAAATCCCGGCGTGTGGTGGTCGCAGGTGAATCGTCGTCGTCGTCGGTGAATAGACTCGAGGTCGTCGACTAACTGTCCATAAACCTAATTTACCCAGTCGCATAAACTTAACTGCTCGTGGTTAGCATTTTAACTAACTGCGCACTAACTGCCCACTCATTGTTACCATTTTACTTCCTTATCCTGCTCAGTGAAGTTGGAGGTTACATGGGCGGGAAAAAAGAATTGGGCGGGAATATTGAATTTGCTATCTCCCTCTACCCATTTCATTCTGCAGCCCTGGTTCGAGATTAAACCATTTGATTTTTAAGGGACCTGGTTGGAGATTAAACCATTTGATTCCTGTGCGACCGAATTGGAGAGTTGGATATCCATTGCATGTTGCAGTGCTTCCCATATCCGCAGAATTCATCGAACCCTTCCACCCATTTCCTAATATATCAGGTATACACCCTATTTCTTGATTCAATTTTTCCGCATTAAAAACTCTGCTATTTCTTTCCTTGTTCATCAATGTCCACTTGCCCTTCCGCTTCGGATGCATTCTGCTGCACTAAAGGCCTTCCTAATATCCAACATGCTAGCTATGTGCTTTTCCATGTTTGCATTATTTTCATTACTCGGTTTACCTACCTTGGTGTAAGATATAAGGGATCTAAGAATCTCAAGCTCTGTCTATCATTCTGTGTTCATGAAAATGATAAACTAATATAGCTAATGCCTTCAAGTACTAATGGATTTTAGTTTGTAATGGGAACAACTGTGTCTATCGTTCTGTGTTCATGAAAATGATAAACTAATATAGCTAATGCCTTCAAGTACCAATGGATTTTAGTTTGTAATGGGAACAACTATTTAATGGGAACACGTGAATGTTTTACATAAATTTCGTTAATGTAAGCAATGTGTTGCACAAAACAAAATGGAGAGTGGTGGTAGATTTCATGCCCTCCTTTAAGCACTCAACATTGCATTCCAAATAGCACAAGCCTTGGCCTACCTTCATTCCGCAGCATTTCCCCCAATTTATCACAAAGACGTCAAATCCACCAACATTCTCCTCGATGAAAAAATGAATCTCAAGATCTATCTATCATTTTGTCCTCATGAGAATGATAAACTAATATAGCAAATGCCTTGAAGTACCAATGGATTTTAGTTTGTAATGGGAACAACTATTTAATGGGAAAATGTGAATGTTTTGTATAAATTTCGTTAATGTGAGCAATATGTTGCACAAAACAAAATGGGGAGTGGTCGCAGATTCCATGCCCTCCTTTTTGTGTTTTGTTGTGTATGTAGTGTTTCAATGATAGGGAGTAGTCATAAATTTACTCATTTTGGGAGAAAATCATTTCCTTCGGGCTTTGTTTTTGGTCTCAGATCTACTTCTTACCAAGGTTCATGAAACAAAATGGAGAGTGATAGAATATTCCATGCCATTCTTTTTGTATTTTTCATCACAGAAGGGCAAGTGGACATAGCAAAACACAATCTGTAGGGGGTCCTATGCACCCTATTCTACCTTGTTGAATAACTCTCTTCCTCTAAATTCATAGTGCATATGATCTTACATATTAGAGCTTGTCCTTATGTATAAAAATAACTTATTAACAAAGACAAAATCCTAGGCGAGCTTAACCTTATGTATAGGGGGCCTTTGCTAAGGAGAAACATCGCTCGAGAAACAAAATTTTATCTTGGGGATTTTGTCTGTGTTAATAACATATGGATTCGATTTTTTCACATTTATTAAAACTATGGGATTTCTTTCCTTGTTTAGCTTATTCAATGACCACTTGCCCTTCTGTGATCACAAATATGAACAAATCTATCCTAAATAAGTTAGGGATTATGTTTTATTTAGGGTCATATGCATGATTATCTTTTTATGCAGGGTCATATGCAGTGTTGTTTTAATAAGGTATCATTGAGCTTTGCTTTATTTTGTCCTTCAAAATGACCATCTGTTAAAGGATATTTTGTGTTTGAACAATACAACTTTATTTCCTATGAAAAGGAGGATTGAGTATGTGTTTTTTATGAGAAGAATAACTTGTAAACTACGTGGAAACTCAAGAAATACCTATTCTTGCTTTGTATATTGGGGATATTCAATGAAATTCTAAACAAACCTTAAATTGTGGACCTAAATTCGTGAAAATTTGTGGTGCACAAAATAATGTAAATTTTTACAATGAAGAATTCCTAAATTGGCTCAAATAACTGAAGTATGGGTAGTGACAATTCAATTACTAAATTAGACTGCCAACTTGCCTGCCATATAAAATTTTATTCAACATTGCCCTTTTTATGATCTGTGTGCAAATCACATTTACAAGATGATCCATATTCAAATCTCAAAAATGGTAGTTCAATGGCAAGCAAGCATAAAAACCTATATGGCATAATCTATTTTATGAATTAAAATATTGAGTATATGAGGAGAAACATAAATATAAGGATAGTGAGTTGGTGTAAAGTTTGTAAAGAGATTTTATTCTAAAATTGACTGGAAGAAAATCTAAGAGTCCCACATGGAATTTGAGTTGTCAAATGCACAGTGAAGAAAAAAGATAGGAAAATTTGTTATGTAATTTAGGTTGTAAGACTTTGAATAAAACACATAAACCCTCAAATTAGAGGCCACATAAAATTTATAATTAGAGCACAACAAAATTGAATATATTAATTTCTCTATTTAGTCTAGTGCAGTTGGTCATACATTTAGCAAGCCAATCAAAAGTGATCTCCCTATTTATATATAATTGGCTTTCCCTTTAACACATCATACATTGAATCCAACAGGCTTTCGACGTAAGTTAAAATAATATGCCATGGAAATATACAATTTGAGTACCGGCATTGGTTTGTACAATGTGTGTTTATTTTTTTACACAACATTTGGCCCATGAACACATTAGTATTATATCCTTGTTGAGAAACTATCATAAAAATATTGGTCCCTCTTTGAATAATTTGAAAAGTACAATATAAGCATGGACTGTTGAAATTGGGGTTTAATTTTTTTATGTACAAGAAATGTTGAGATTTTTACATATATGACAGTACCTAAATTATAGGGAGCACTAATATTTTGATGTCCTTATAATGTTGAAATAAAAAAAAAATAAATAAGTCAAAATGTTCGTTCTATTGGAAGATTCATAGAGAGCCTTGTGTCAAAAATTATATGTTATGAACCAACTTTAGATATTTAATAAAAAATTATAGGTAATAATACAACATGTTTCACTCATTCGAGGGAAGAATTTACATTCATTATCCAGTAGACCTGCCTTGTTGCATGCATGTGGAACATGGAAGAAGCTTACATGGTTGGGTTTTGTTCCTAGAGTGCATTAGTTAAGAGTTTGAGAACATCCTTACTATAACTTTGCATTGTATATTTTTCAATCATTATGTTCTTTGAGGATAGCATTCAAACAATGCACATTTCTTTTATAGCCTAAAATTTGGCAGAAATCTCAATCATGGCAATCACAACTAAGACATTTGACAAAAATGTGCTTTAAGTTATTTTTTTGTCGATCTCTATACTTTATTCAAATATAAACTAGAAGATATATTTTTATTCCAAGTTCAAGTTTGCAGTGCGCAATAGTATAAGAATTTCCAGGAATGAAATGAATGGATAACTTTGATGTTTTGGGTTTCTCTATAAAACCCATCATCAAGGATAGGTTTGAAGCCAATGATGATGGTCCCTGTAGATAGACCTAAAATATGCATTTGTAGATATATTTTTTTATATATAATGTTTAAATGGTGGACCCAACATAAGTAGAATGTACCAGAGTGTGTTGTCGATTGGAAGTCCTCTCACACTTCTTACTAGTTGAGCATGTTTATATTTCCTTAAATAATTCCTCTTATTTTGTGTGACATATTTTTTTGTTACCCCGATCTTTTTAGACCTGAGACATGCAGGATTTGTTAAGAATTGTTTTATGTCATGACTCCTAAATGCTATTATAAAACATAGCTTCAATATTAACTCATGAAGCTAATATCATGTCTAACTCTCAAACACATTGACACTAGTTATAAGCTCATGAAGCCATCTTGGAGAAGAGAGATTATGTAAGGGATATACTACACTTAGTACACTTAAGAGATGATATATCTCACACTGGTTTTAGGATGTGAAAGAAAAATTGCTTATCTTCTAAACTTTAGTGTCACTAACAGTATTGCATGGTTTTTAGATTTAGGCACCTATACTTCTTGGTCCTAGTTGGGATCATGTTAATAAAATTATTACTTCTATGTTATCTAAAAAGTTGTGGGTAAAATTCAACTCCACATGTAGTTATTTTTTTTGGTGATTTTGGCATCCATTTATGTCATTGAGCAACTATTTTGGATGTAGTGATCTATTGGTTCACATATTAAGATGTATAGAAGATACAACAATTGAGCATAATAGATATTCTTTCAAGGCTCTTGAATCATATAAAATTATGTTAACAAGGGATCAATAAAAATTGGTATTCCCAATGTACTTATTTTTTTTAATAGCGAATTGGTATTGATAACAATCATGTACCTCCTAATACATTTTCCATCAAGGCACAATACATGTTGATTTTCATAAATTCAGAAGAGATGATATATAAAAATCTTATATAAATCAACTTTGACAAAACCATTGAAACTATTATAAACAAATGGATCACTACTTTTTTCATTATCTTCAAATAGAAGATGGACTTATTAAAATCCCAAATACACCATTCTTCCTTTTGGATTGAGATTTGTTTTGGGGCAATCACTAGTATGCTCTCATCAACATTTCATGAAGTTAAATCACTTCATTCCACACATCAATGTATTTGTAAAATTGGTAATAAATAACCAAAGTCAAAGGAACATTATGTATATATGTTTTCAATTTATTATGACATTCATGGAAGGGTTTACTGCATCTTTAGAGGAAATCATTACTTTATATGAGATCTTATCTATTATGAAGGTCAAAGATGTGTATCTCTATTCATTAGAGATATAACCCAACATAGAGTTGGCTTCCTTAATATTCATCAACACAACTCTTTATTTCATTATTCAGATTTAGACTCTTTTTTCCAATCTCAATTTTAGAGGCACAAACATACCCATTAATCTACTTAACAATCATAAGTTGTTAGGAGAGAGATCTTAAAAACTTAACTCTTGTGTTTTATGTTAAATATCCCCTTTTTCTATTGTAATGTCTTATTTGAAATGTATTTTTGAATCAATTCATTTTAACCTACATTATGGTTTCTAATGTATAATATTATATATTCATATTCTTAACACATAACAACAATGATATGGCAATGATAAAACAAAATCAACATTTATGATCATATGAATTCTATTAGTTAATTTATATAATTTATAAATGATATGATTTAAAATTGATGACCCATCTCTCCTTTTATATTTGTGTGTTATTGTAGACACCTAATTCTAGTACAAGACCCTTTTACATTAGATATGTTTCATGTTTTATCACATATGGTCTATGTGCATACATTTAGATATTTTTAGTAGACTTTCATTTTTTTGGGCCTTATGTCATCATCCCCTAACTCAAGTTTTCCTCATAACTTGAATTTGTGTGAACACTATTTTCATATAATAATATATCTATCAGATGAAAATAGTATGAAAACCTAAATATCAACTATTCATTTTCCTTTGTATAATTTTGAATGCTCTTAAAATGTCCAAAATATTCTTTTAGTGACTTTTCTTTGGTTAGCCCATATGGCTATCCCCTTAATTTATGGGTCTTTTGTGCCTTGGGTTTCCCCTTTTACTATCTTTTAAGTTCAACCCACGTGTATATATGCCCTTAAGGAGTGCACGTGCACACGCATGTACATGTACACACACAAAATGCTTGGTCAATTCATCATATATATTCTCATCCAACACTAATATAAGCAGGGTCTCTTATGCTTATTTTATCATGTATTATCAAGAGGTCTTGTCATTCAAATAATGGAGTTATACATTGATTTAATTTTTGCCTTATATATCTAGTGCCAAGTGCTTGTATCAAATTAAGGTTATATTAAGAGCATGTAGTTGCATTGGATTATCTAGGATATGAGGTGAAGCCCTTTATCTCATGTTTGATATTCCACTCACATACATGTTATGGCTCCATCTCAGTATAAAGGCCCATAAAATACTTGTAAAGTACTAGTGTTGAATGTTAATTTGATATTTGTCATATTGGCAGTTTGTGTGTTTATTTGTAGTATGTCATTGTTTTCACAACCCCTCTCTAGTTGACATTCTAATCACTTATGGAATTCCTTAATCCAACTTAGAGATGTAATAAGAATAGACTTAAATCAAGTTATAGTTGAATTGAATTAAATTTTGAGTCGCCCAACACCTTCTTGGGCTACTCATGCAAATCACATTGCCAAGATTTGGTAGAATACTAATAATGTTCTTACTTTGGAGTTGTTAAAAGGCAATTGGTCACGTCGACAAATAGAAATGCTAGATTTAATTTTTAAGTCTAATCTCTTATTAGAATTAATTATTCCACATCATGAAATATCATTGAATCCCATGATGAAAAGTTAGTTTGACATGTACTTTAATAGAACTAGCTATGAAACATTATTGCCAGAGACATTATTTCATACATATCACCTTGTGATTAAATTTTAACTTTCAACGTGAGATGGTATTCATGATAATTATGTGCAATTATGGAATTTTTTGGATTCAAATCCTGAATTAGATCTCGAACACATGTTGGATGACCTTACATACCAAGAAGCAATGTGGTGAAGAATTCATTTTCCAACACCATCAGAAGAATCTGAGAATGATAGAAATTCCCATGATCATGATGGGTACTACTTCGATTAGTTGTAAACAACTGACATTGGATAGTGGTATAATTTTTTACATGTAATGAAGAATAATCTTTTTGATCATGAAATATTTTTGTATAATTTTGTACATGTAATGAAGAAGAAGCTTTCATTTAGTTTCATAATTGTGTTATGTCTTCTCATGGGCCTCCCTAAGTTTAGTGGCCAAAAATTATGGTCCGATACATGGGAATTATGGTAGTGGTGGTCTATGATGAAATCATTTAAATAAAATTGGTGTCCTATTTTGCTCCACTAAAGCTCTAATAACTTAATATGGTTCATGCCCTGACCTTATTGTGGGTGATAAGGCAACCTAACATTACAATTGAATGGGATAAATTGCATCCCATATGGGCTCATATAATTTTTAATTCAAACATGTCATACAAATTTTTATTGTGTTGCCTACTAGCATTTCATTTCATGTGTTGTCCATAAATTACTAGTATTTCCATGCCTCTAATTCAATACATCAAACTATTAGTTGATAGACAATGATAATATCATGGGCTTCTTAGCAATTTCTCTCTTTTTTTACCCTCTCTTGATTCTATGGGCTTCTATCAAATTCCCTATTGTTCAACCCTTGTCTTCATTTTATGGGCTTCCTAGCAATTTTTCTTTATTAACCCTTTCCTAAAGCTATGGGATTCATTGAAAAATCACATTCTTGGGCCCGGCCCACATGCACGTAGTTAGTGCATGCCACTTAAGATCATTTATAAATGCAACTACCTCATTCATGCACTATTTTGTCCATTCCTACATTTTGATGCATTTGTTTTCATATGTTTTATGAAGGGTTTTATATTGATTTCAATCAAAAAAAAAGTCATCTACAATACATGGAAACTTGTGTTCACTCAAAATATGAAAATTCCATTTCTAATTCATTGAATGAAATGTTATCCTTGTAGGCTAAAATAGATGGAAAAAAGGTGGGAAGAAATAATGTGTCATGAACTGTAGAAGCCACGTGAGGGTCTATTTGATTGCAGTTGTATCAAGTGGGCCAATTTTCTTGACATCAACGAGGAAGACTTATGGGTTGCTTGGGTTGAGCAGGACAAGGTTAATGACTTCATCAAAGGATAATTGAGAAGGGTGTTTCTCCTTAAAAAATTTTGTTTTTCACATCACAAGAGATATTCAAATTTTATTGGAAAGGATATCAAGATCACCACAGTCTCTGAATATGTCATGTGAGTCACCTCACACTATACATTACAAGTTGGTGTCTATTTAGATGTTATCATGTTCTATTCATTTACATTTTATTTTCATCTTGCATAACTGTTTATTTGTTAACCATAATCATGCAGGTACTGGTGTTCATATGGCCTCGATAACTTTTGGGAAATCGATGCCATGCCCAAAGATAAGTCTTTAATGTCTAAGTCAGAAAAGGGTAGTCAGTCAAGTTGAAGGCATATAAGGTTCATTTGTCATTGTCATTCTATCACATGATGCATGGTCTATAGACCCAATCATGTGCTACTCACATACAATCAAGTAGAACACATGGACAATGAGCACAACTATTGTCACAACTAATAATATGAATAGTTCAAGGGTAAGAAATGTTTTTTTCTCCTCACATTAGCCCCCAACTTAATGAATGGGTTCAAAGGATACTATTGCTAGGAATGTCTGTTGATTCTATCTACCTTAAACACCAAGAGATGGCCAATGAGAAACTTGTATTATTTAGTGGTGAAATAAATCAGGATGATTTCTTGAGCAAGGATGACATATACAATAGAGATCAATAGATCAAGGAGGAAAAATGTGTACAACACTGACGATGCAACAAGTGTTTAGGAGTGGGTTCTAGCCAATCTCGACAAGTGGTTTTTCTATTAGGGATACAATGGGGGAGAGCTTGATGGGGATGGGGAAATCCCGTTCATCTTGGGCATCCAACTCCAACAATAGCTGGAATGGTTGTTGAGATTTGGGAGGCATAGCTTATTGGTAATGGATGCAACATTTGGGATGAATTTAATGAAGGTATTGTGCCAATGTTTGTAAGAGTAGTTGATAATATTAGTTATTCTAATATTTGTAACAATAATAGTTGTTCTAATGTTTTTATTATTTTCTTTTACAATTCCAATTGTACATAATATTGGCATTTCATTCCAAACACGAAGGTGTACCCATTGCATGGATCATTATGTCTCAGTCATATACTATCAACATAAGACAATGGATGCAAATTATTCTTCAAAGAGTGCATTTGAAAGACAATGGATAGATAATCAATGCTTTCATGGTCGATAATGTTGGTGCAAAGATAAAAGCTATTAGGTACATTATCGTTATTCCTTCATGCATCATGAACTTCATATTTGCATGTTCATAGACACCATCCCCACCTTATTCCATTTACTTATGCAAAACTTTGTGTTATTCAGGGAGACATTTGACTGTGAGGCCTACTTATGCATTTGTCATGTTTATCATGCATGGTTGAAGAATTTGATAGCAAAGGTAAAAGATGATGGTGTCAGATGTGCGATGTTTCAAGACTTGGGGTTCATAATGCATATTTATGTTGATGAGGACATGGATAAAAAGGAATCTATCAAGTTTATAGAAAGATATCACTCCTCTCATCCAACCTTTGTTGAATATTCAGAATAACACTAGGCATACAGGGTTAGAATGTGGTCACAATGTTGTTAGACACTTCCACATGCTGGGAAAGACACCAATTCATCTATATAATCTTACCATTCCCATTTGAAATGTCATTCCCTAAGCACAGTAAAGACTTTTGCACATTGATTGAGGGTCATACGTTTATAATTAAAATGGTGATTGTTGTAAAAATATCAATATTAATATTGAGTAAGCTGAATTGAACTTAACATTAACTTTGTGAAAAAAAATGAACATAATGCATTTAACCTGAGGTCCATTTTTGCATGTACTTTGTTGTTACTCCACCCATTCTCTTTCTTGCTCCATTTTTTGATGATATTCTCTTCGTTGAATGCAGGCTTCCCTTCTCTATGCCAAGCTTTCACTCGAAGCATATGCAACCATCTCATCTTTGATAGAATTCAAGGATTATACACAGAGATAACATAACTCTGACATATCTTCCCTAGCCATTCATGATCTTTCTAGCCTATCTCTCTTGTTGATGCTCTATTTTTTCAAGAGTCAGTTTATTGGCCTCCTTTTTATTTTCCCTTTGTTGATTTCTCTTCCCTTAGGCATACATTTCCTACTTCCATCACGCCTAGGGGGGCTCCTCGAAATGGGTTGCTGACCATGAATATTATGACAATGAGTATTAATCCTATCTCGTGACCAAAATGGATGACCACCATCATCTCTCAATGTGTCGCATGGCCTTAACAAGCAAAGGTGCACATTATGCCTCGCAATACCCCAATCCTCAATTTTGTACTCACTTGCATACTATCATTCAATAAGGAAGAGACGCGAGGTTAAGAGAATAAATCAATAAACAAAGTATAATGTCATCAAACACAATATAATGTTAAAATCATAAAACAATAAACATAATTTAATGTCATCAAAGACAATCAAATGTTCTTACAACATTTGGTTCCTCCTCCATTTTAGATTGTGAAGCATTTAGAAGCCAATCACTGTCATCATCATCAACATCCTCATCATCATTATCATTGAGTGATAGGACCTAGGTTCCACAAACCTCTGACACCACTTGTCAGAATTAAGAGCACATACGATTACCTCTTGTATTAAGCAACTAAACACGGAATTTAACCAGAATGATAAGTAACTAGAAATATGAAATAACACAGAATATGAGAGACAATACCTAATTCTATTAATACTTATCCAGAAGGAAATACAATAAAGAAGATGCCACACTTCTTCTCCTCACACCTCTAGAGCTCCCACACTTATAGGGTTCGCCAGTAATTCTCCTCCAACAGTTCACTCTCTCAATCACGGTCACAACAATCAACTCTAATACAGAGTTGTTGTTCACCTCCACCAGTCAGTAACAATGTTGCCATTACACCAAGTACACAACCGTACTCCAAGTAGATCTTCCCTTCTCTTGCTGCCACTTGCAAATCAACAGACCTTACTTACCATGTAGATATCTCTACACCCTGAAGAACCCTTGTCCTTGCCTCACCAAGTCCTCGTGATTCTTCAACCAGTACCCCGGTGGATCTCCTAGTAGAACTTGCACAAACTGCAACTCTCCCTGATCATACACACTCATCACCCCTTTGGAACTAGGAGGAGCTACTCTTGCTCTCTCTACAAGAATAATGGCTTTCTAGGACGCTTTTACAATACAGCCCATGAGTCTATTATATAGATCTCATTCATACAATAATTAGACTTTCTTAATTACAATAATTAGACTCACAACTCTAAGACCAAAAATAGTCTTTACATGCAAACTGCCTATCCAAAAATAGACCAGTCCGAAACTCGCATGCAAATTGCATGCACACACAGGTTGCCGACGTCGGCTCCTTCCTAACTGATGTCGACCGACTTATAACTGACGTCGATTGCTTCTACACTGTAGTATGACCGACGTCGGTTGGCTTGATCGATGTGGGTCCTCTGCAACTCTGTAACCTCAACAACCTCTTTCACTATTTGCATTAGTGAAGCTTTTAGCTCCACAACCTAACAATCTCCCACTTGGAGATAAACAGCTGCACTATACCTGTACTTGTACACCATCTAATTTGTTTCCTGGCTTGTATCCCTCTTCAAGCTCAATCTTGAAGCCAACCACCACACACCCTGTGGTGCATCTCCTATCATCCAAGTAACCTGCCACATCTGAACCTACAAACCCATGTAGTGAAGACCTTGACCCTGCATAACATGTTAACCTGATGCTAGTCTCTCTCAGATAGCTGAGAATCCACCTTCCCTAAATTGGCTCCAAACTCTCTGACAACTCCCACTGCTTGGGAAAACTCAGGTCTACACCAGACTTCATGTGATTTCAAACACTGTTCTAAGCTTAGGTTGAACTATCCAGCCCTTGGTGTGCTTACCGATTCTGCATCCTGCATCTTGAACCTCACCAACACCTTCTTCACATCAGCTCCCACTAGAGACAAAATCAACATGTGGTCTTCCATGTCTCTTATGCCAAAGAATTTTGCTACTCCCAAATTCTTCATGACATACCTCTGAACTAACTTTACCTTTAGCTCAAAAACTCCCTGCATGTGTAACCCTGCAACAAGCAACCACACAACAATAAGAGTGTAATGTTGCAATCATCATCCAACCTGGTAAAGAAAAACACAATGGTCATATTGACCTTGACTAAAGCCATGCTTAGTCATATCCCTATCAAACCTCCATTACCCTGCAGCTTCCTCAAGACCATATACCCTAGCCTTCCATCTCATGTGTCCATTCTCTCTCTTCTTTATCCTGAACATCCATTCGTCTCTCAGTGCTTTCTTCTAGCTAGCAACTCCACCCAAAAACTCTTGTTTGGTTCTTCTTCAAGGAATCACATTCCTCATCCATGCCAAGCTCCCACTATTTCCTAGATCTACCTGCTCTGCTTCTTCACATCTTCCTGGTTCTTGACCATTAGTAAGCAAAAAGTAATAAACAAGGTGAATGACAAATTTGAGGCTTACTTACCCTTTCAATCCTTCATATGGGTGTTTGAGACTCCTTGACAGCTTGCTGTCTACCCAAAATTTGTTCCAGTGACTGACCTCAATCACCACCCAATCTGCACCCGATCGACGTCGGTTCCCTACGACTGACCCTGACTATCGACATCGGTTCCCTCCTGACGTTGATTCCACCTATCACCGATGTCAGTCCTCCTAATCGACATCGATCTTACCCTGCCTGACACCACCGGCTCTAGTCTGCACATGACCGACATCGGCACCTATCTGTTCAACATCAATTTCTCCTGATCGACGCCGGTAATTGTGTTCTCTTGTGAGTGATGACTTTTTACCCGCGAGCTCACCTTGGATCAAAACCCTGTTCAAATTAACACAACCCTGCTCAGAATAATTCAATCCCCTCAGCTGATCTCTGTCTGTCATCTCCTCCATGAACACCAAGGCTTTCCAGTTCTTAAGTTTGTCAAAAACATCTGTCTTCCACTTAAGAACATGCATTCCCTTCTCACACATGTGACCAAGCCTACAAAGCCACATCTCTGCAACAGAAGGTAAATTAGTAATATATGTAGATAGATAAACGATACCTACTTTCTTACCACCGTCTAATTCAAGTGCATCTGCTGTGAGAGTTACTGTGCATCTCTCATCACCCAACTTTCCTGAAGAAATTAGACTCATCTCCAAGACTGGAACCTGCATGACCTTCTTCAACACTTGTGTGTTACCCATCTGCAATTTTAGCTTCACTTCTCCTTCGTCAACAATCTGACAAGGCTCACCAACCCCTAAATAAATCTCTCCAAAGTCTCCCTGGACATACTCATGAAAAGATGCTCTATTTTGGGCTACATGGAAAGAGGCAAAAGAATCTATAAACCAAGATTCTACTTTATCCAGAGCATCCTATGCTACAACACCTGCAACATCTATTTCTTCCTTTATTTCATGCTGATCTTCTACCAACCAACAATCTTTCTTTACCTACTCTTTCTTTCCATCAATCAGACCATTCATGCTATTCAGTTTCTCCATTCGTAGCTTACTTTATTCTGCCATTGCTATACTCCCACTCAATCAAAAACCCCTGTGAGTAACCTATAATCAAAAAACACTAACCAGATCTAAACCACCTGTTAGTCAACCTCACTCTTGAGAACCTCTAACCTCGCTCTGATACCAATTGATAGGACCTAGGTTCCACAAACCTCTGACACCACTTGTCAGAATTAAGAGCACATATGATTACCTCTTGTATTAAGCAACTAAACATGAAATTTAACCAGAATGATAAGTAACTAGAAATATGAAACAACACAGAATATGAGAGACAATACCCAATTGTATTAATACTTATCCAGAAGGAAATTCAATAAATAAGATGCCACACTTCTTCTCCTCACACCTCTAGAGCTCCCACACTTCTAGGGTTCACCAGTAATTCTCCTCCAACAGTTCACTCTCTCATTCATGGTCACAACAATCAACTCTAATACAGAGTTGTTGTTCACCTCCACCAGTTAGTAACAACACTGCCAGTACACCAAGTACACAATCATACTCCAAGTAGATCTTCCCTTCTCTTGCTGCCACCTACAAATCAACAGACCTTACTTACCATGTAGATATCTCTACACCCTGAAGAACCCTTGTCCTTGCCTCACCAAGTCCTCATGATTCTTGAACTAGTACCCCGATGGATCTCCTAGTAGAACTTGCACAAACTGCAACTCTCCCTGATCATACACACTCAGCACCCCTTTAGAACTAGGAGGAGCTACTCTTGCTCTCTCTACAAGCACAATGGCTTTCTAGCACGCTTTTACAATACAGCTCATGAGTTTATTATATAGATCTCATGCATACAATAATTAGACTTTCTTAATTACAATAATTAGACTTGCAACTCTAAGACCAAAAATAGTCTTTACATGCAAACTGCCTGTCCAAAAATAGACTAGTCCAGAACCCGCATACAAACTGCATGCACACACAGGTTGTCGACGTCAGCTCCTTCCTGACTAATGTTGGCTGACTTATAACTGATGTTGGTTGCTTCTACACTGTAGTATGACCAACGTCAGTTGGCCTGACCGACGCCGGTTCCTCTGCAACTCAGCAACCTCTGCAACCTCAGCAACCTCCTTCCCTGTTTGCATCAGTGAAGCTTTTAGCTCCACAACCTAACATTGAGGTCATATGACTCCACCTCCGCCTACCACATAGGTGTACATATACATGTGAGTCCAACTCTAAACATATATGGAACAACAGACATGGGGCTATGAGTATGTCAAATGAAAGAGAGACTAGAAAAAATATACACATTTGTAGGGATGGAGTCATTATGTAGGTGACTATCAACCACGTCCACATGGATTCACTCCACCCCTTCCAACTAAAACACAAAAACAAAAACAACTTAGAAAAATACATGGTGTGTCAGTCAAAAGTATTGTAATTTTGATTGTTGTAAGAGGGAAGAAAGAAACATTATTTAACATCAGAAGAAATCAAACATTAAGGGCAGCCAAAGGTTCCCATACATCTCTTGAGAAATATATATTGGATGCTTTGAGGACACCTTCTTCACCTTCGGTCTACTCCACCCCCTCCTCCTGTAGTATTAAAAATGATATAACATATAAAAATAGGGATGCATGGTTTACAATTATTGAGCATGGTAAATGAAAGAGAGAGTACAAAAAATATGCACATTTGTAGGGACAGAGTCATTCTACAGGTGACTCTCAGCCACGTCCATGTGGCTCTACTCCACCCTTCCCAACTAAAACACAAAACAAAAACAACATAGAAAGAGCATGGTGTTTCAGTCAAAAGTATTATAATTTTGATTATTATAAGAGGGAAGAAAGAAACATTATTTAACATGAGGAGGAATCAAACATTAAGGGCATCCAAAGGTTCCCATACATTTGTTGAGAAATAGTCATTGGTCATTTTGGGGACATCCTCTTCACCTTCGATCTGCTCCACCCCCTCCTCCTATAGTATCAAAAAAGGGCAATGTAACAAATCAAAAGAGGGATGCATAGTTCATAAATATTGATAATTTTACATAGGCGACAAGAAAATTAAAAATACATGAAACATCAATAAAATTACCTATATTATCCCCTTATTTTCATCTTTATTCAGTAAAGATTCCATCTCACACTGGGATTGCACCCCTATTTGTTCATGGGCAAGGGATGGCTATCTCATAAATGTAGGAATACCATCCCAAATTGTTGATCTTCCATATAGCTTCCTTTTTCGATCTCTGAGGGGGTGAGGAGAATGTCTAAATTGAGCACTTGCACATAATGAGGACTTCCGACCGACTTCTTTCCCCTAACACAATGCATGTCACAACGGATTAGCATCAACAAAAAAAAAATTACAACTCAAATTCACGTTCAAGTAAAGTAGTTGAAAATGTATACCATTTTTTTTCTCAACATAAAGTTATTTTAGGCAATCATCTAATTCCCACTCATCCATCTTAAATGTACATCAATTAACATTCACAGTATTTGTTGTCAACAAACAACAACTTGCATTCAAACAAGTCAAGAATATGCTTTACAACACTAACCCTTATCAATGAAATGCTTATAGAAATCACCATGAGAGTACAATGGTGTGTCAGTATCTAGGGTAATCTGACTAGTTGGCAATGTAACATAGCAGTCATGGAATAATAAGGCCAACCACTGTTCATGAAATTGACACCCTATATTGAAAGTATATATTACAAGCCTCCAACAAGGAAATGTACATTAGATGGTGTAACATTCCAAATCAGAGATTGTCTTTTCACATTATAAACACTTAACATACCAATTAATTTAGAAACAATCGATATAATATGGCAATGCCTCATGTGGCGATTCAAGGACAAGCTAAACAAAGCTTTATATGTAGTAGATGAGATAGAGAAAATGTAAAGGATACATTACATTTTGAAAACTTTAAAAGAACCAAAACATGCCTATTGTAAATTTCAAAGGTTAGCAATAATATTTTTGAATCCTTGAATATCAAGTCCATGGAGATTATATGCAAAAAAATTACTTTCAGTTGCAGCTTCTATGAAAGACGTTGATCACTGAATATTCTCAATGAAGAAGTCAACAATCGTAAGTATACATTACATAGTACAATGTGAGTACTGCAAACACAAACATGGATTAACACACTCTTAATTTGTGGAAGTCTACACAAACACATGAAATATGATAAGAATAACACCTTCAATGTACTTAAAATCACACATACATGATGACCCCATCACAAAGAATAGAGTACATTTAGGCACTTACAAGCATAAATACACGAGAAATGGTGAATAAACACACAAGAATTAAAAACAAAGTTGAAGAAATTAAATCTTGGAAAATACTATAGAGACTCTTATACACCCTATAATGGGAGTACAACAAACATGGATTGATACACTCTTACTTTGTGTAACTCTACACAAACACATGAAACATGATAAGAGTAACACTTTCAATGTACTTAAAAGCACACATACATGATGACCCCATCACAAAGAATAGTATGCATTTAAGCACTTGCAAGCATAAATACACATGAAATGGTGAATAAAAACACATGAATTGAAAATAGAGGTGAAGATATTAAAGCTTGGAAAATACTAGAGAGGATTCTATGCACCCTATTCTACCCTGTTGAATAGCTCTCTTCCTCTAAATTTGTAGTGCATATGACCCTGCATATAAGAGCTTGTCTTTATGTATAAACATAACTTATTAACAAAGATAAAATCTTGGGTGAGCTTAACCTTATGTATAACGGGCCTCTATCAAGGAGAAACAAGGCCCCATAAATAGTAGGTATAGGTAAAATTGAAGATAGATGTCTTTTTAAAGGATTTATTACAATCTTCCCTACTTGTCTTTGCATTTTAATCTAAATAATTTGTGTAAAGGACGCTTATGAACACACTGTGAATGTGTTTATCTGAAGCATTTTCCTTTTTTCCCCATACTTATTCTTACTTCCTATGTTTTGGATTTTGTTTGTGTTAATAAGTTATGGATTCCATTTTGTCACATTTATAAAAAACTCTATGATTTCTTTCCTTGTTTAGCTTATTTAATGACCACTTGACCTTCTATGATCATAAATATGAATGAATCTATCCTAAATAAGTTAGGGATTTAGTTTTATGTAGGTTCATATGCACTATCATTTTAATAAGGTAACATTGAGCTTTGTTTTCTTTTCTCCTTTAAAATGACCATCTGTTAAAGGATATTCTGTGTTTGAATAATGCAACTCTATTTTTTTTAAAAGAGGATTGAGTAGGTGTTTTTTATGAGAAGAACAACTTGTAAACTATGTCAAAACCTAATATATAGTCTAGTTATAAACAAAGTTCATAAATACAGTTCACAATCATGCAAACCATTGTGTGTTAAGACATAGTCTATAGAGAAGCAAGGGTAACCTTGAACAAGGGCATGAAAAACCCTTAGATAAAATGAAACAGTCACTTGACTCTATGAAAATGATAAAACCTTCCACAATTTACCTCGACATTTGACTAAACACCAACTCCTCCACTCTTGTAAGGACCACCTCTACTTCAACTATGTCCCTCCACCTTAGATCCAGCAATGAGCAAATGGTAAAGGACATTTGTTTAGCCTTTAGGCTCAAAATTACCCAGTTAATAGTAATCCATAGGAGATTAAGGTAAATGGTAATCTATGTGTTAGGGCATGATAATCCAACATTACCATCTCATGATTCACATACCACACTTGTTGGGTTTGTGCTAGTGATAATTGATGACAAACTTGACGATGACTATGATGGGGATGGCTAAAATAAAGAGGTGGCATTAGATATATTTAACTACAGTTTTGATTAGTTTAACTATGGTTTGTTTTAAGTGTAGACCAACCCCTGATGACTACTAATGACCAGCCCCTGATGACTGGCAATGATCAACCCACACTAGGAGTTGGCATGTGTTAGTTAAGCTATGTCATGTGGGCTTTGACGTTCAGGTAGAGAAGGAGAAGGAAAAAAACTCCAGACATCCCAGCCATTGTTATCATTGATTCAAGATGGAACTAAAGACCATTACATAAATTTGAATAGTTCATGTTTATATCTTAGTGAATGACATAAAGAATTAAAAAAATCATAAAGAAGATTTGATAGCAATTCTTTCAAAGTTTTTTTGTTTTTCCAAGTAAAAATGTGTAGGCCCTATGCATTGAATATAGTCCTATCCCTCTATGCGAACCCATGTGTAACCCACATTCTATCAAATTGAGTCATGATCTATTTCTTATTTCACATGGATCAAATAAATTCACATGGATCTTTGGCAATAGAGTGCTTTTCTAATATTATTATGATGTGATAATGAATTGTGTCAATTAGATAAAATTTCCTTTGCAATGAACTTGAACAATGGTAAAGTGGTGGGGAAAGGTAAGGTCATAGAAAATATGAAAGTGAGGAAAATTTTACTTCTAATGATTTGAATAGGAAGACTAGAATAAAACCACTTCATCCTTTCCAGAGAATAAAAGGTTTTAAAAAGGGCCATTATCAACTTCTACTAGAGCCTCAGCCAAGCCCACCCAAAAACTAGGGAAAATAAAGAAATCCACTAACTCCATAACTTGGGACTTATCTTCTATTCCCACAAGCAAGTTGTTAGCAAAAAGGGGCACTATGTCAGAGTTTACCTTGATTATCAAATTGTCACAGAGAATATCTTTCCCAATTACCTCACCATAGCCTTATTACTATAGTTATTATATAATAATATAATATAATATGATACAAGCAATTCTAAAACTAAATAAACAAAAATTTAAAGTGTGTTAATTATATTAAACCTAATTAGACAACTCTAAAACCAATTAGACAAAAAAATGGAAAAAACTTCTTCAATAAAACACACTCTTATATAATCTAATTGACTAATACATGATGTCGTATGTAAATAGATATTGATACAAATATTTCCAAACTTTTTCCATTCTCATTCTTAGTAACACAGTAACAACATTTATTGTATTCATAATAATACAACTCTATTGTAAATGGCCATTGTTGTGATGGGTTTGCATTGTTAGTACTGTTTATCCATCACATTTGTCAATTCTACATATGTTTTTTAACTTAAAAAATATCTTGATTAAAGTTATGGGAATGTAAAAGGTGAGAATGTCATGCATGGATATTTAGCAGCTATTATGCAATTTACATTATTAACAGTACATTATACCTATTGTATTTGTTCAATGTTTGTGAGAACAATACTAGTTTTTATAAAAAATTAATCTTCTATTCTATTCATTGGTTTGTCACTATTAATATGGCTTAGAATCTTGGCCACACACATGTCACACTTTGGCAGACTTGATGTCACAGAGGCCACATAGTCACATAATTGATGTTTTATCTTTTTCTAAACACAAATACCTTCATTTTTGGTGTATGATGACTATTTGGTAATGGTGAGATTCATGTGTAATATCATAAAGAAAAAACGTGGAAATAATCATGAGTCTACAAGGTGATAGATCCATGAAGACATGTTTTGTTCTTAAGTTGTCTTCAATGAACTCCATGAATCTGTTGAGAATATTGGTCATACATGTGTCATAATCCATCAGCCTTAATGTCACAAAATCCACGAGTCATAAAACTTTGGTTTTATCTTTATCTAAACCAAAATATCTTTCTATGTTTTGGTATATTATAACTAGGTGGCGAAATCCATATTAATATTTCAAGAAAGCATGTGGAAATCATTGTTATGCAATGGGCTCACAGTTTCACATAGTGTATGTTTTGTTTTTAATTTATCTTTAGCAAACTCCATTAAACCCTTAAGAATATTTACTATACATATGTCACAATCTTGTTAGATTGATGTCACATAGGTCATAGAGTTGCAAAACTTAGTTTTTATCTTGATTTAGACCCAAATACTTTTGTTATGTTTTAGTGTATCATGGCTATGTGATGTAATATCATGTAATATTTCAATAAAACACATAACAATCATCATTGGGTTATGGTCTCTGATAGCCATAATGGAGAAATAAAATAAGAATATATTCAACGTATGCAATGTTAAAAAAATTAATTTTTGTACATGTAAGAGAGAGAGAGAGAGAGAGAGAGAGAGAGAGGGAGGGAGAGAGGGAGGGAGGGGAGAGAGAGAGAGAGAGAGAGAGAGAGAGAGAGAGAGAGAGAGAGAGAGAGAGAGAGAGAGAGAGAGGAGAGAGAGGAGAGAGAGAGAGAGAGAGAGAGAGGGAGGGAGAGAGAGGAGAGAGAGAGAGAGAGAGAGAGAGAGAGGAGGAGAGAGAGAGAGAGAGAGAGAGAGAGAGGAGAGAGAGAGAGAGTTGGTTGAAAAAACCAATTAACATGTAAAATAACATGAGCAACTAAAATTAAATAAATCAAACTAATAAATAAATAACTTTAGATCATTAATGATCCAAACAAACTCCCCCTTGATCCAAAGGGTATAGAAAATATTTGGAGCAATGACTCTGAAGTCAACAAAAAATCTCTTTCACAATTGCAACTAGTACACTGTACCTCCTAGTACTAATCAAAAATCAATGTCACTCCATATGGAATCTCATCCTATTAATTATGGCATAGAAATCTGATGAACATTATCAAGGCCTGCTCATCCCCCTATGATCATCATATCGTACTCTAATAGAACTTGATCAAATCCTATCCAACTACATCAATCCACATAAAGGTCCCACATAGGAACCTGTCCAAGTGACAAACTCATACTCTGTATGGCACATTTCCTAATGCATAATAAATGTTGATGACCTTTGCTCAACATTGAAGGTGATAGCAACCCATGTCAACTTGTATTATCACTAATGACTGATCAAAAAACCAACAAATGCAATATCTACTCCCCCTATCAGATGAGAGGTGAGAAGTTGTGTATCATGAAAATAAAATAAAATAAAAAAATGGTATATATTTACTGATTTTATCACTTGCTAATATGGAAAAATAGTTTTTTAAACCATACTTTTTGTGTTATTTCCAAGTGTTTCTTATTTAAGACTAACAGCATCTAATCTAATCATTAATTTTTTTAGCATATCTATTAATTTTTTTATTGGTTGTGATTCATAAATAAAATCCACTCAATTGAAAAACATTTTGCATTAGATGTGTCTACTTGTCTATCTTTTTATTTCCCTTACTTTTTGCACATTTTCCTTAGATTAGAACAAATTTATTTGAAGATATATTTGGAAAGATTAAAAACTAGATGGGTCATACACCCTCATATAAGTAGAGAAGTATATATTGTGCAAAAGAACACAAAAAACATTGATAGTGTGTTAATCTGACAAATTCTTTGTATAGAAACCTTGGGTTCAAGTACATTTATGGTGGTTGTTTATTTGATACCTTTGTTGTTTTGTCACATTTTCAATACACTTCTATTGAAATTTGAAATGGTATAATTAATAATTCATTAAATTTATCGCATAGAAGGAATATTTATGCATTTATTTATTTTCAATTAGAATTATATCCTTACATATTTTACAATTTGCATAAGATTCACAACACTAAAACATATTACCATCTAGTCGGTAGATTCTAGGTTTAAAAAAATTAAGTTAGTTTTTGGGGTGACAATTTTTACATACATTGGTTATCTAAGTGGTTTAACACATCAATAAGGTTAAGGTTAGTGACAAGGGTGAATAACTATTTTCAATTCAAATCTAATACACTTTCATATTGTATGTTGTTTATTGATACAAATCCTCTTTTTGGTCATTACAAACCATTGCAATAGAAAAATATGTTTTACAATGTTATGATTAGATATGTTAAGCTCTCCCATCATTCATGGACCTTAAATCTCATTGGGGCCTCATTTTACATAAGCTAAAAATAGTAGGCATGTGTAGATTTGAAAGTAACAATAGAGATTATGGGGATAGTTATTGAAGTATATTTTCTAATTTTTTGCAATGAATAATTTGATGTCTAATGTATTAGGTGATATGCAACATAATCTTTCTACAATCCACATTTGTCTAAAAATAATAAGGTAGTGTCTTGTTCGCAAAACTATCTAAAAATTGACATCGTAAGAAACATAGTCCAAACATAACAACTTTATAAGGATATATTATTAATGTGATAATGCTATAATGAACAAGTTCAATTCAAGGTGATGAATTATACCTTCAATGCTTGATCATTCTATTTAATGTTAAAATTTAACTATGGTAAAGATAGCCACTACGTATTGTCACAATTTATTCTATGCATGGATAAATTCAATCTACATATAATATTATATGATTTATATTGAACATAGAATGTATCCATTATGAATCATTAGCAAAAAAACCTTCACCTCGACCTCTTATTGATGGTTTTGGTAAACAAGAGATAATTTCAATGACACCATTTTCACAATTTGTTGTGTCATCTCAAAACTTGAATGCATTATAAACATCCACTTAAATCCAAATTAATTCACTTTATTAAAAAAAAATTGAGCATCAAATGGAGCATATCCCAATACAACTTTTAGATCAACATATTGGTATCATTTTACCATAACAATAAGAGGTCTTAGGAAACATTATCATAGATTCCCTTTGGTATTTGAAACTACAATACAAACTAATCAATAGATCAAATAAAAGTCAACATTGAATCCAATATTTTATATAAAAAATGCAATACACACCAATACATACTTTCATGATTTATTGGAAACTATGTTTTGAGTTCAATATGACAAATTTTAGAATGAAATAGAAGGACATAAACTTAAAAGTGATTTTTAGTGATGTAGTATAAGATTGATTTAACCTTTTAGGGTTTTACAAATGTAAATCCTAAGTTAGATTAAATGGATGAGATGTGTTGGGTGAATATTTTGTCACCAGCTAACTGATGGGAAAAATAGGTTGTTTTAACCACAGCATAAGGAGATTGGTTGGCCAAGTGTGCAGGTTTACCACATCAAAAGGGGACAAATCTCTCCTCTCATCAAGGGGAGGTTCCCTATAACTATGAGGTACTATATATACTATATATATAAGCATAAAATAACACTCAGGGGTAGGACTACACCATCCATCTCTCTTTTTTTAGAGATGATGTTCACAGACAGAGGAGAAATCCTAGTGAAAACACTGAGGGCACTTCTCTTCTTTCAGAAGTGTTCTTTAGCAGAATGCAGGAGTTCTTGATAGGTAACTGGTAAGTAAAAGTAATAGGGTGCAATAACAAGCAGAATGAGGTATAGCACAAAGTCTTCACCTCAACTGCCAAAGAGTGAAATATGAAGGACAATAAGGGCACAAAGTTATCCCAAGGCCCTTTACACAAAAACAAAAAATAGACAAACACACTAAAGACAATTATGGTAGCACAAAGTCTCTCCACAGTCAGCTTCAGGACACCTTGATTACTTCCACTAGTTCTGCTTGTTAAATTAAATGGACAAGAATACTTCTAGGAAACAGACATAAGAATAATTTCCTAAATAACATAAGTTATTCCAACACAAAGTCTGAAAGGTCACTTGTTTTCTCATTCAAATAAAGAAATATGATTAACAATCTAAGCTCAAAGTCTCAGGAAATGCCTTTCAATTTGGGCAGAGTTTTGCTTCTATCACCAAAGAGGTCTCCTTTGCATAAAATAAGAGATTACAATATATAGCAGCCAAGAAAGACTTGGCACTTTGTTTCATGGAATCGCCCATGCTACATTCAATGCCTTGAATGCATTTTCAGTTCTGTCAAGGGGCCATGCTAAAATAAGGCATCGGCCTTAACTATGGCATGTCAACTCATCTCAAATGTCTCTTCCAAAGTATAGTCTACTTGGTCCTCTGCCTGATATTGGCATAGCTATCCACTTTGTCTTTACTCTATGGAAAAAATCAGGCCACGTCCTTGAGTGCTTACACGCTCAGATGCTACTTGGTGGACTATTCCACCTACTAGAATAACTCTCTTACATATATTTCAATATATCCTGTAGCTTTCCCCTCTTTCTTGTTGTAATTTGAGCTCATAGGCTATCTTCTTCAGCTAGTCACTTAGTTTATTCTTTAGGTTTCGTGTCACATTTGAAAATCAACGGATATTTGATTACCTTAAATTTGACATCCTTGGGGAAATCACTGGTTCCTGGTCACTTGAACCACTTTGAACCATGAACCTTTGAACCATGAGAGTTCATTAGTTTAATAGTTCAATGGTTCGAGCAGTCTTATCGGCTCCTTGGTTTCATCGCTTCTTTGGTTCATTCACTTTCTTGTCTCTTCGGTTGAAGCTTCCTTGAACCTTTGAACCATTTTGGTTCAAGGTTAAATAGTTCATTCTCTTTCTCAGAATCATTTTTTTTTCTAAGTCTCTTGAGCTTTGAAATTCCTTCGACTTTATGTCTTTGGAACACCCCGAAGGGAAGGTGTCCCTTTGGGCTTTGAGAAAGGTCCATTTCGTGGTCGCCGAGAGTCCCCTGCAAGGGTACCTATCCTTCAAGGTCTTTCGGGTGGCCTTCTTCTTCAAATCCTTTGGACAAAATGTCCAAAGGAATTCCTTCAGACATTTTATCCGAAGGAAATCTTTCCTTTGCTTTAGCTGTTTTTTTTTTAGCTTGTGAGGAATATCCAAAAAGTAGGTTTTAGACAACTCTGAGTGTCATCAATAGGGTCTTGGTGTTTGATTCTTCACTAGATAGTAGTGCCCCACCTGGATAGTAGTGGCATGCTTCTCTAGTGTCCTAAAAATGGTGTTGTTATCCTCTTTTCAAGACTATTCCTATTTTATAGGAGCACCTGCGCTTATGTTTCTAAGTTCTATTCCTACACGCATGAAATCTAAAACTCTCTATTATGCCTAAAATATCTAATTTAGTCTACAAACCATAATCCTCCTAAAAAATGAAACATAAGTTGATAATGTGTGTTTGTTAGTAGGATAGGATGGACATCCTCAACACCCCACTATGAAGAGAGTTGCCTACATACCAATACTCCAAGGAGGGATCAAGCTCATTATAGTTCTCCCACCTAGTGCTTGGTGTAAATGCAACTAAATGCTAGAATGATAGTGGTTTTGGATTCCTTGAGAGTGCTTGATATTAAAAGTATTTAAAATATAGGCTTAGGGAGGCTATAGATGGTAGTATGTAGGAGTAGGTAAAAATAGGGGACAATTACCTTGATTTTTATCAACTTGTTTCTTATTTGAATAAGATTTTTGCATCTATTTTCTATCTCCTATGGATAGAGTTCTAATAGTTTTATATTTAGAGTGATCTATAGCTTGTGCAGATAATCAAACATACTTAAATTGAACTTAGGAGGGGTACACGCTTGAAAATATATATATTCAAGAGAGTAGGGAAAGGGATACTAGAACCAATTTGGGAACACTAGTGCCATATGGCTCTAGTGTCCTTAATGTGGTGCTAGTGTCTAGTTAGTAGACTATTGGATACAATATGTTGGGATCTAGGAATGTTATTCTAGGACTTTGTTTTAGATGATAGAAGATGTTTGTGGTCTACCTAATGGCTGGAAAAGTGTAATAAATTCTTTAGGATAGGAATAGGACTATAATAGGAATAGATTGTCTCAAGAAAGACTCTTAGCATCCAAATACCACTTTTAGGTGATTAAATTTTCCCCCTCATGCTATAAATGCAAAAAAGTGAAATTATTATTATAAACAAAAAATAAGCATACATGGACTTACATAGGAAGTGAATCCTGTGTAGTTGAGTATGAGTATGTGAAGTTGGGTATGCATGTGTGAAACATGATCCAAAGCAATGACCTACAATGAAACATGAAAAAATCAATCCTTACTTAAGATATTATCAAAATCAAAATACTATGTTGAATAAAGTAACTGAGTAAAGCTAAGTAAAGAGATAGGAAAGAGGAAAGGAATGGATACACCTCATTGGGTATGTGAACCAATGCATGAACCTACTGAAAACCTCTATGTGTGAGTGTACATAGTGATCAATTCATTGAATAAATTGGAATGAGTTGATAGATTTCTCAATCCTAATATGTGAGTGGCTCAATAACTCAACCTAATCTTGACTCCATCATTTCCCACACCTACTTGTTGGATAATGGTCTATGAATAGCTTGGATAAGACTATAAGTGTGTCTAACCCTCTCATGTGAGTGGCTCAAAAACTCAAGTAGGCTATGACTCCATCATTTCCCACCCATGTGAAATAGATGCATCTAAATCTAAAATATGCAAAGTGCTAAAAGTATCTAACTAGGTATATCTAACTATGTATGTCAACTCTATGGCCACTTGGGTACATTAGGTGGCTCTAGGCCACTCATGAATTCCAACCACTACAAATAAAGTAAGGAATCAAACTGGTGATAACCTAGAATATGATAACAAGTGTATACAATGTAGAGAATGTCATGGAGTTTGTCATTCCATATGATCATCCTATGTGTAAATGTGCATATGGAAATTATGTGCCACACACATGCCCTTAATATGATATTTGAGTATATTGATTATGGACTGAGTATGTAATAACTAAATCTATGTATTTGAACTAAATGTGTGAGTGATCATGCCATGCATGATGCCCCCAATTTGAGTAACTAGTATAAATCTAGGCTAAAATGAGTGTATCTAATTAAAATATGAATGTAATTGTCAAACCTATGATTGTATCTATGTAAATTTGTATTGTACTTGGTTTACTATTTTGAATAATCTAGACTACCCTAAAGTTGGGGCTACTGGATAGTAGTGCCATGTAGTGCATAGTAGTGACTTATGGTTCTAGTATCTCATTATGGTTGCTATTGTCTATCAAGTCTGAAATTTGGGTGATTTAAAATGCTTTTTGAGTCATTTTTTCCTGTGTTTTATTTCTAAAACTGACCCTGTGTCCTAAAAATAATTTTTGAATAGCAAAGTAAGATCCTAATCTATATGACAAACCCCTATGATTGCCCCCTCTTTTGAGGGTAGTTATGGAGCTTTTGTAAAAACTATCCTCAAAATAAGTAGCTCTGTAAAATGTGTTATCTAGAGCATATATATCATAACTAAGTGATATTATAATACAATGTGTAAACATAACATCAAAATGTAAAAATATTTGAGCCTAAGTATGTCATATAAGATATATGTTGTAATCTAGCATTCCACAAAGGTGTCAAGATATATGTAATCAATGTGTATAACAACAAATCTAAGTACTACCTATGGGATGGGGCATGATGTCCATCATGACAACCAAGTAGGAAAGGTAGATGCATGATATCCCTCATGGCATCAAAAACTAGTGTGTGTAACAAGTAAAGATAAGTGTCATGGTGAAGATGCATACAAGGTAGCATACATACAAAACACATGAGGCACATAAAAATAGGCCAAGGGGCCATAATACAAGGGACATGGGCACATCTGACAATAGAAAACATAAAATGACATGTTCAAATGTCCACATATGCAAGAAATAGGCAATTTGGCTTAAAGCCACATAGAAGGACATGTTCAAATGTTTACATATACAATCATGAAAGCATGCACAAGGGACATTGGCACATGTCCAATGCATACATACATAGAAGTGACATAGAGCCAAAGAGAAATGACATATTCAAATTCCTTCGAAATAGAAGAAGCATAGGAAAACACAATCAAGTCTCAACTAGGAAAACTAAAAATGAAAGAATGTATAACTGTGTAGTACAAATTCGTGTAAATGATAGGATGTACATATACTAGGTTTAATTAGTGATAGTTGGCAAAAATTTTGAGCAACGAGTAGTAATGATCAATATCAATATCTATCAATGTGTAAACTAGTACGTATATAATGTAAGGATATAACCTAGTAGTGCTAACTGTGTATGAGATACCCCTGAGTGGGTGGATGTATCAAATGAATAAACCTAGATCGGTATATATGCCCCTAGTGGGTAGATGATAATAAGTCTGGATCAATGTAGTGGATCAAAATCCTATTTGTAATATTCAAGCACTCAACAAAAACAAGATAAGCATATGTGTATGATAAAACTGACTATACTAAGATAGCTAGCATATGTAATATATGGCAAGTAGTAGAGATGTAAACATGGCAATGCATACAATCTATAAATTTTATGTTTTCTCAATAATATTTGAATGTTTTTATGTTTTGACATGTTATATTTTTTTGCAATTTTTGGATATAATCTATGTACAAGAAAATGAAAATAAATTATGTACAAGGAGTGAGAGAGAAAGAAGTATGTACAAATGATAGAAAACATACCAACTCATGAGTATCATGCGAGACTCACTATCACCATGACTTGTGTTGAATAATGGAACTTTGATTATGTGTGTAGTGTAAAAGTGTAACTATGATCCCATAATCTATTGTGTTATATAATCTGTGTTTGAATCTACCTATATAGTGATGTTATGAAGTTGTGTCACTGACTGTGATGCCTTGTGAACTGTAGGGGTCTTAGGAACCCAACTAGTAGAAAAAGAATCTATATGTGACATAGGTGCCCTGTTTAGAGAACCCATAAAATCCAATAAAATTGATCTTAGCATAAACTGAGTAGAGAAAGGTCCCCTAGAATCTGTGGCATATCTTTGATGTAGGGATCTATCTAATAATGGTCTTCATGGGAGAGTATGCATATGTGTTGATACTGTAGGAGTATACCTCACCTACATTGGTGGCTCTATTGAACTATATGATGTATGTATAGGAAATATACTCTCATATGTAATTGATAATCATACAATATTTGGTAATGGTGTTGTAACTATAACTAGTATCTTTCTTGGAATTGTAGTTGGTAACTGTGCTAGAATTCCCTGTGGGATGGGTAGAGGATACTCATATGGGACACCCTTAACTTTATCCACATGATTGGCATGTATATAATTCATGCATTTATGTATTGTAGATGGTATGGCTAGAGGTTTCTATAACCATGGCCTACTCAATAATATAACAAATACACATGTACTAGGTACTACTAGGAACCAAGTGGTTGGTGCTAGTCCAACCTGTAGTGGATACACAATCTCTACAATGGAGCTCTGAACATGACCACTAAAACCACTAATGACTATATTTGTGAGGAACATATTCCACTCTGTGTAACCCAAGTGTTATAAGAGTGTTATAGTATACATGATAATGCTTGACCTATTGTCAACCATAACACTCTAGATAGGATGGTGGTCTATATATGCTCATATGAAGAGTGCATGTAAATCTATGTCATCATCCATAATCTCCTGCTTTGAAAATGTGATAATTGTTCTAGGTGGTACCATAATATGGTACATGCCAATAATGTTATGCAATGGATGTGCCTCTTCTATAATTATGTGATATGAACTTGGTGGTGGGTGTACCTAGTATGTATAGTGAACACTTGGTGTACCCCTACCTCATTCATTATATGCTTTGGGAAAGGATCTAAAATTATATTTAGTTCCTTATCCTTTATTTTTTATGGTTTCGATGCCTCTACGGGTTTACCCACATCAATAATATTAACCTCAATTAAATCTTGTATCTTGTGCTTTAGGCTAATGCATTTGTTTATCATGTGTCATGGTGCCCTATGATACTCATAGAATACATTTAAATCATAGTTATTTGGAAGAGGTTGTGTCATATAAACCTCTTTAATGTGAGGTAGAGATATGGCATTGCATTCCAATAGATATTGTAGAACTCGTGCTAGTGACTATGGAAGGTTAATGAAGACTCTGCACTAAGAAACAAATAAAACCAATCTAAGAGATGGCTCAGAATCTATGTTGATTGTGACCTTTTATTCAATTATGTTATCTATGGCCCTCACCTTATATGGAGGTTTGTTTGAACTCTTAATAGTTTATTATGATCCATTTGTGTACTTGAGTTTACCCATTGACAAGTGTTTAACATTTCTTTCCTTGACTATGTGGCATATATCAATAAATGTAGGAAAATTATTGAACAAGATATCTTCATGTAATGTTGGTAGGAGACTTTATTTAAATATGTCTTGAAGTTCTCTATCTGCCATGGGGCTAGTTAATTTGGCTAATATTATCTTGTATTGTAAGACATAATCTGCAATAGGCTCATCCAACTTTTTCTTTAACTATTCCACTTGTGCTTATGATATCTTATCACTGATGTTGATAGAGAAGTCTGATAGAAACATGTCAACTAAAGGATTGAATTTCATGATAGATTGAGTTGGTAAATTATAAAAGCATTGTAGGGCATAATCCTTCAGACTACATGGAAATAATTATGTAAGAAGCCAATAAATTTTAACATTTTCCAAGCATGTTATATGAAAATATATGAGATGATTCTCTAGGTCACCCTTACGTTAATATAATGTAAGCTTAGGGGCCATGAAACTAGATGGTAATGGATTTTCCTCTATGTGATGTGTTAAAGGTTTATGTAAGAGAATGTTAGAATCCAAGGCATATTATGGCTAGTAACTCCCTTTTCAAGATGTAACACCTTAGATTGTAGAGTATGAATCTCATGCATAAGGGGTTATAAATCAGTAGTGGAGGAACTATCCAAAAGTGGTGTAGCTATCACTAATGGTTGTTAAATTACAATCTTTGGTTGTGCTAGCTGAGTTGGTTGAGTTAGACCCACTAGAGGTGTAATAACATTATTAATTGGGGAAGTTGAAGATTAACCATTATTTTTTTGTTGTTGATTGTCAATATGGTTTATAATATGTATGCATGATCAAGGGGTTACTCTTGAATTCTATCTCTAAAGCCCTATAATACTTCATCTTTGTTCATAGTTATGTCATTATTTTTAAGTGGAGGGAGAGTGTCCCAATTCTCAATGTGTACCTCATCTTTCTCTTGGTTGTATTGTTCATCTTCTAATGTATTATCATCAAAATCCACATAACTAGGGTGTGAAGGATGCATAGCTAGAGTTATAATAGGTTCCTTATCCATGTTATAGGCTTAGATAGCAGGAATCTAAATATGTTCTATAGGATTACCACAAAGTTTAGCACTCATTCTTAATGGAAGAGAGAGAGCTTTTTTAGATGGCATATAGTAAACAAATTGGAATGGAGATACTAAAATAGAATATATGAATTCTAAATAAATGATAGAAGCTAATGAAAATAGAAAAAAAAGGATACAAACCTTAGGAGCATCTAGGGTTAGGGTTTCTATAAATTAGGGTTTCTTTGCAAAAATTTAAATTACATGTAAATAAATTGAAACCCTAATATGTAATTGATTTAATTATCTAGGTTATCTAAAACTTTCAAAAGTATGCATACCTAATTTATTGCACAAAAAATAAGAAAATGCAAACTAGGGTTTGAAGTAATATTTGAAATAAGTTAGGTTCACCAAATGATTTAACTTTTAAGGTTTTATAAATATAAATCATAAGTTAGATTAAAGGGATGAGTTGTCTAAATTAATGAAATAATATGTAATAATTAACCACTAATTTGTTATATATTTTTGACTTATTTTGCCTTTCTATAAATAGTAATAAATATGTGTAAATAGAGACTTATCTGGAAAATGACTATTATGAAATATTTGGGTTCTAAAAAAAGGGTTTTGGATAGTTCTAAGTGTTGTCAACAGAGTATCAGAATCTAATTATTCATTGGACAATAGTACCCCACCTAGATAGTAGTGCCATACTACTCTAGTGTCCTAAAAATGGCACTAGTTTCCTCTTTGCATGACTTCCTATTTTCCAGGAGTACCTACACCTATGTTTTTGGGTTTTATTCTTGTGCACATAAAATTTTGAACTATGTATTGTGCTTAGAATGTCTGATTTAGTGTGAAAACCCTAATCCTCATTGCAAATGTGGCATGAGCTAAAAATATGTGTTCATTAATAAGATAGGTTGCACATCCTCAATACCCTACTATGAAGAGAGTTGCCTACATAACAATACTCCAAGGAGGGATCAATCCCATTGTAGTTCTCCCATCTAGTGTTTGGTGCAAGTGTAAGTGAATGATAAAATGATAGTGGTCTTAGATGCCTTGAGAGTGCTTGAGATTGAAATTATTTGAAAATTGGGCTTAGGGAAATTGTAGATGGTAGTATGTAGAAGTAGGGCAAAATAGGGATCAATTGCCTTGATTTTACTCTTTTTGTTTCTTACTTAAATAGGTTTTTTATATCTATTTTCCATCTTCGATGGATAGAAGTCTAATAGTTTTGCATTTATAGTGATCTGTAGTTTGTGGGGATAATAAAATGTACTTAGGCTGACCTTAAGAGGGACACACATTTGAAAATATATCTATTTGAGAGAGTTAGGGAAAGGGACACTAGCACCATGTTGGGGACACTATCGCCATGTGGCTCTAGTGTTCTTAATGTGGTTCTAGTGTCAAACTGGTAGACTATTTGGCACAATGGGTTGGGATCTAGGAATTTTGTTCTAGGATTGTGTTTTAGCTAACATAAGATATCTTTGGTCTACATAACAGCTGGAAAAGTGTGATAAAGGATCTAGGATAAGTCTAGGGCTAAGCTAGGAATAAGTTGTCTCAAACAATGCTCTTAACATCTAAATACCACTTTTAGATGATTACAAAGATCAAATAATATATGTCTTTATTTTTTTAGGTCTTTTAAAAATTAAATATTGCAAAAAATTAGATTCCTAGAGTATATTTGCTAGAATGCTTTTTTTCCATCCATGGTTGCTTACAATAGTCTTGACAAGAGGTTGGTTGATATAAGGCTAAAAATTGCACAAATCAGATAACATTCATATAAGAAATCATAGTTTAGATTTAAATGAGTAATAATTAATGTCCCAATAAATATTGATGTAGTACAAAGAGTATTTCCATGGTGCATATAAGAAATAAAAAATTTAGATATTAAGATGAAACATTAAGTACAATATAAGTATCCTTTTGAATCAAGAAATGTATGTGCACACCACCATGAAAGCTTTAAAATAATTATGTAAATGAACATTATATCACATGGAACAAGTGTAGTGAAACCAGGAATGGGATCACATCCTCTATGATGTGTATGATAAGACTCAAGACATTGATACTCCACTTGATAATAGTCTTACAGACAAATATAGTGATAACCAAGATATTGGTACCACTTTAATTCTTGGGTTTATAGACCCAACATGAATTCATGACCTACAATACAAATTAATAAAAATAGCTCTAGATGAAGCCACTTGTCATTTTCTAAGAGATATTTACAAATAAAATGAGCTTCTTCATCGTGTTCTTGGGTGAACTACATGACAAAAAAACTATGAAAACAATTTCACACTATAAATTGGGCAATAGGAGTTATTTAATTGTGACCTTAGGATCTCTTATCAATTACCCTCCTTTTCTTTAAATAAAATAATATCTTTTTTGAACAAGTCAGCAAAGGCATATAAGTTCAAATAAAAAATGGATAGTTAAAAGGGTGAACACTATTGGAAAAAGATTTCAAAAACAAACTTAGTATGGAAAAACTATTAAGATATGATATTGGATACATTAATATTAAGAAAATATGTATCACTCCTAACTAATTGTAGTAAATTAAGAAAAATGTCTTTGTTATGACATAACAACTAGGTCCTTTAACCTTTTTTTCTACTTCATCAAGTGTAGATCATTATTGGTAGCCTCTAAAAACTACCTTGAAATAACTGTATGAAAAACATAATTAATCACCAACTCTAGGCAAACTATGAATTGATGCTATTAATTATGAGAATTTATTTTAAAATTTGACAAATCACTTGCACCCATTACTATAAACATGGAATGCATTAAAACAACTTAATTGTCAAGATAAATAAAATTTTAGAGATATTATTCACTTATTTTAATTTATTTAGTTTCAATTTAAAGGTAATGTCCATATTAGTTAGTTGATATGGATGAAGGATGCACCAATCTATGGCAATAATGAAAATTTGGCCATTGAATTGTCTATCCATAGGTACATAACTTGTAATCTTGAACCCTTTGCTCCGAGCATTATAAATTTGCATGAGCATAACCACACAAAAAGATTCAAGAAGACAAAACATAAAAAAGTAAATAAAAGTTTTATCTCCCATTGATGAAGCATACCAAAATACTTGAACCAAATAAAGATAAAGATGCATTTGTTGTTGGAAATCCATAGCATATTTTTTTAATTCTTAAAAAAAACCAATATGAAAGTTTTATTTCCTTTGACATGTTTCTCAAAAAATAGGACATGGATGAGAATAAATTGATAAATGCAATCCAAATAATTCTAAAACAATAAACAAGTGTTTTTTAGAGCAAACCATCATAAGTATGAAAAACTAGCTTTGCAAAAAAAAAATGCCACCATGGTAATAAAATACAAATACCCAATTTGTTCTTAATGCATATGAAAAAAAAAATACTATATCTCTTACATGCTTAAAATTAATATGTCAATTACATAATAATTTACAAAAAATCATGTAGACCATCAAGTAGTGCATCTTGATGTTGTTCAAATGATATGAAAACTAAGGAATGAGATACTAAATTCTCAAAAAATATTTTCATAACAAATTGCACATGTTTTTATGTATTTTCCATTGAATAATAGCTCAATACAATTTATATTCATAAACACTTCGACTTCAGAAGAAGTCACACTCATTTTAAATCCTCTAGTTTTGTTATATCAGGATCTTGATAATTTTGAAAACAATATGTGCTATTCTATTATATATTTTTATATTGAACATCCGAGATTTATTAATAGATTTTTACTTATCAAATTTAATTTTCCATAAAAACAAAATGTAAAAAAAAAAAATATGAACAAGGTAGTAGCCACTTATCTTACAATTTTTGAATTATAACAATCATTTATATAATGAGAGCTATTGCAAATAAATATTATTTTTTTGTTCCATTTTATGAAACTGAAGATAGACAAAAAAATGGTTTCTTCACATGGAAAGAAGCATATACTTTCCATCACAAAAAAATAGCACAAATTGATTTTAGATTTGTTTATGATAGAGACCAAAAGTGTGGTGATATGCAAGTTATTATTGATGAATTGGAATTTGATATTCCTTAGCGTATTGTTGCATTTTAAACCCAATAAAGTCAATAATGTTCATATTAAATATATTTTATACATATTGATATTAATTTTCATAATTTGATAACATATAAAAATAAAATAAGACACTTTTAAATTGGTAAACATCCATTCATTACAGATAATTTAATATTGTTTGGACAACTAAGAATGCTTAACAAAATATAACAAGTCATTAAAGACATTATATTTAAAAAATTGCAACAATACAAATCCATTAAAAATTTTCTTTATAGGTGGTGTTTATATAGGGAAAATATTCACTTATATATTGATTTTTGAAACATTGGTCAAGATTTATAACAAATAGATCAATAATGACTTGCTTAAATTAAAGGGTTTGATTGTAGCTTTCACGGGCAAGGCTACATACAATGCAAGAGGTGTAATGTTTTATTTATATTTTTTTTTTGCCTTGATAGAACTGAAATTATTTCATTGACATTTGAATTCCTTGACACATTATCAAAATACTATCAATAATTTCACCTTGTCCAATACACGGTATTTAACTTCTTAATGGATAATTATTGTACTCTATTGAAAAAAACTATGAGAAATAAAACACATGAAAACTTCATATTTTAATGACAAATCACTATGTGAAACTTTACAAATTGATCGAAACTATGTGAAAATATGATCGTGCATTTGTATCAAATATTAATATAATTCAAATAAGTATCAAACAAAGATTGATATTGCATACCTCAACAACAAAAAATTTTGGACACTACAAAATGATATTGCATTTTCATATATTTTCTATAAAAAAAATTGATGTTGACAATCACAACAAAAAAATGGGCCCTCACTATAAATATATAAATTTTCATTAGCATTTGGACCCACTTCAAAGGAGAGGTAGGTGGGCTATGAGATGAAGCAGGTGTATGTGGCTATCCCTATCTAAAATATCTTAATACTCTCTATAGTTCTCTTAGGGAGACTAATCCCTTGACCATATATATATATATATATATATATATATATATATATATATAGAGAGAGAGATAGAGAGAGAGAGAGAGAGAAAGAGAGAGAAAGTCCTCTCAATCAAGTGCACAAACTCAAGTCATTCTACATTTTTTAAATTTTTATAGTGGCTGGGAAGAGCCAGGAGCCCTATATATATTTCAGGTCATCTATCTTATCTAGGTGGGTCTCGACCATCGTAAGATATCTCAATCAAAGTGTGAGTATTAGTGAACCACTATCACTCACACCTTGACCACATACTCAACTTACTTCTGGAAAAAAAAATCATCATTTTAATTACTGAAAAGATATATCTAATTTAACTATTTTAGGGTTATGGAATATAAGCCCTAGGTTGTTAAATGGGTTGAGTATAGTAAATCAAGGTATAAAATATGCAATAAATAAAACTACTTATTTATAATAGAATTGACATAGATTAACGTTTCTAAAAATAACAATAAATGATGCAAACAAGTACTTAGTTGGAAACTAACTAAGACAAAATATTTATAAGTTGTAAACTAGGGTAGGAGTTGATCTGAATATTGTGTATATGATCTAGGTGTCAAAACCCTTCCTAGATAGTACCAACCTAATTATATAGTAATACCAATGGTAATAGTGTCTTCCCTTTAGTTCTAGTGCCCTATGTGAAAAACTACTTCAAGATTTTAGGTGCACCTGTGTCTGAGGCTGCCAAGCTTGTTTATGTGTACATAAGTTTTGGTTCCTGCAAGTGATATATTTTAACTAATTTTATATGTAAACCCTAAAATTCCATGTCATTATGGAATTTAATTGGCACACAAATAAAAGTGTGATGTTAATGAGGTAGGCTAGACATTCTCAATACCCCACTATGATGAGAGATGCCTACATACCAATACTCCAAGGAAGGATCAAGCCTGATGTAGTTCTTCCCACCTAAGTGTTGGTGCAAGTGCAAGTGAAGCTAATATGAATGCTAGTTTGAGTGCTTTGAGTGTGCTTGAGACTATAAATTTGAGTAATCTGAGCTTAATAATGTTGTAGATGGATATATATAGAAGTAGGTTAGAATAGGGATTAATAACTTTGATTGTGCACAACATGTTCTAAGTTAATTTTTGGGTGTGTGTGTGTGTGTGTGTGTGTGTGTGTGTGTGTGTGTGTGTGTGTGTGTGTGTGTGTGTGTGTGTGTGTGTGTGTGTGTGTGTGTGTGTGTAATTTTAGTGCTTATACGGGTCTTAAAAGAGATCTAGGCCAACCCTAGGTGGTTTTTTATTTGAAATTATATATATATTAGTTATAAAAAGAGGGAAAAGGGCAAAAGTGCCCAAACTAGGACACTAGCTTCATTGGTACTACTGTCTAAGTTATGGTACTAGTGTCCATGTGGTAGAACCTAAGGCACTAGGGGTCAGGATACTAAATTGAGGATTTGATACTCTTTTAGGGATGTTTAGGGATGTGTGTAGCCTAAACTAAGGTTATATAAGTGTCTAAATAAGTGATAATATAGGTTTAAGGCTAAGTTGTGGATAGGTGGTCTCCAATCACACTCTTAGTACTCAAGTGTCATTTTTAGATGATTAAATTTTCCCCCACCTTTATTCTATATATGAAACAAAGTGAATTGACTAGAATAAATAAAAAATAAGTGTACCTAAACTTACCTATGAGGACAAGTCCATAAATTTAGATTTGAGTGTGTGAAGCATGCTCCATTGCGTGTACTACAAATGAAACATGCATAGACCAGTCATTACTTAAGAGACATCAAAAGTAAAAGATGAAACTGAGTAAATAGATAAGGAGAGGAAATTAATGAATACAACTCACTGGGTACATAAACCAATGCATACATTTGGTGACATCTTGTATGTGTGCATGTAGATAGTGATCAATCAGTGAAAATCATGGACTAAGTTGATGGATTTCTCAATCCCCATGTGTGAGTGGCTCAAGACTCAATCTAGTTTTGACTCCATCATTGTCCACCCCTACTTGGTGGATCATGACCTGTGAATAGCTTGGATTGGACTGATGGTGTGTCCAATCCTATCATGTACATGGCTCAAGAACTCAAGTAGACCATGACTCCATCATTACCTACTCATGTGTAGTAAATGCATCTATAATGGAAACTATGTGTTGTAACTAAAATTATATAAGATGGCTCTGAGCCACTTAAAAACTCTAAACTGTAAAATGACTCTAGGCCACTTGGGAATGTAAGACAACTCTAGGCCACTCAGGAATTCCAACTATTGTAGATAGAGTAAGGTATAAATATAATGTATAACTTGAAATATGGTGTCTAGTGTGTACAACCTAGATAATCACATGGAGTTTGTCATTCCATCTGATCAACTAGTGCATAAGTGAGCATATGTCAATAATGTTCAATGCTCATACCCCTAAATCTAATATCTAAATATATGGATTCAATATTGAGTTGTAATAATCTATTTCTGAGTATCTAAAGCTGACATGGGAATGAACATATTGTGCATGATTTCCCCAATATGAGAATATTAGTATGAATCAGTGTTAAAATAAGCACAAACTAGTCATCTATAACTAAACCTATGCAAACGTAAACTTTACCTAGTATAATTTTCTATCAAAACTAAAATTTATTAAAAATAAGGCTACTAGACAGTAGTGCCATAGCTAAATAGTATCCCTAGTGGCGCTAGTTTCCCTGTTTGGGTGCTAATAGCTAACTATACTAATTTTTATGCAACTAAAACTAGTCTCTATGTGACTATTTTAGGGACTATGTTTTCCTAAAAATATTTTATGTATTATGTGCTTGTGTAATGAAAAACTATACTCTAAGTGCATTTAGATAGCCTAATATCTATTAAAAAAAACCTTTGTGAATGTCCCCTCTTTTGGGGGGAGTTATTGAACCTATGCAAGAACTATCCTCAAAAGAAAAAACTATGCATGGTATGTGTTAGCTGGAGCATATATGATATCTATTTAATAAACTAATATATTGTGCATATACAACATCAAAATGTAAGATAATCTGAGCATAAGTTTGTAATGTATGATGTATGTTGGAGATAGAATTCACAAGGCTATCAAGATAGTTATAGCAATGTAAACATGCGTATGAGCAACAAATACGAGAAATAAACTGAGTAACTACCTAGGGGGATGGGGCATGATGTCCATCAAGGCACCCAAGGAGGAAGTGGGAGATGCATGAGGTCCCTCATGGGATCTAAAATTGGAGTGTGCACCAAGAAAGAGACAAATGTCATGACCATGATGCATACATGAAATCATCCATAAAAAACACACAAAACATGTAAAGTAGGTTGATGGGACACAATACAAGGGACATGGGCACATATCACTAAATTTGAGAAATCAAGACATATAAGGACATGTTTAAATGTCCACATACACAAATAAAAACTAGGTTGGCATAGAGTCACATGGAATAACTTGTTCAAATGTCCGCATACACAATCAAGAAGGCACACACAAGGACATACAATGAAAGGAAGTGACACAGAGTAGTAGAATAATGGCATATGCAAATTCCCTTGAATAGAATAAGCATAGAGTCAAAATCAGGTCTAAATTATGAAATTTAAAAATGAAAGTATGCATAAACACGTGGTACAAATCTTTATAAGAGCAAAGATGTATATAAATTGAGTTTAAAGTAATAGTAGTTGGCAAAAAATCTGTGTAGTATAGAATGATCAATATCAAGATGTTTATATGCTATATATATGATATAGATTATAGAAAGATGTAACCTAGTAATCGAAACTGTGTATAGAATGCCCCCAAATGGATGAATGCATCAAATGAAGAACCTATGTATATGCCCCAGTGGATAGATAGTAGCAAATATGGATTTGTATGGTGGACATGGTTCTTTTCAGCATTTGTAAACACTCTAAAAGAATAATTAAATTATGCACATGTGATAAAATCAACTATACTAAGATAGCTAGCATATGTAGTACCTATCAAGTATAAGAAATGTAAACATGGAAATGGATATAGTCAATAATTTGTATTTTTTGAGAAAATATTTGAATGCTTTTGTGTTTTGACATATTATATTATTTTCGTACTTTTTGGAAATAAGTTATGTATAAGCAACATGAAAATGAAACTATATACAAGGAACATACTAACCAATGAGTCTTGAAAGAGACTCGATATCAAGATGTCATGTGTCAAATAAAGGAATAATAATCATGTGTGCTATGTGAAAATTTAATTGAGGTCCCATAACCTATTATACCAACTAATCTATAGTTAGCACTATCTGTGGAGTGTTGTTGGGAATCCGTGAAGCTGACTGGGTGTCCTATGAATTGTAGGGGTCTTAGAGACCCATATGGTAAAAGATATTGTAGCTAGCATGGGCCTGTGTTGAAAACCTTAGGAAATCAATAGTACTAATCTCAAAATGAAAGGGGTAGAGAAATAATCTCTAGAATCTACAACGTATCTGTAATGCATGGGTCTCTATAATAAGGGTCTTTATGTGAGAGTATGCTCAACTAAAATATGAGGTGTATTGATGGAAACTATGTTTATAACTATAACTAGTATCTGTAGTGTAATTGCCTATGGGATAGGTAAAGGATGTAGACACCCTATTTTGGCCACAACTATGTTCCAACTAGACTTTACATTTTTTTCTACCAAATGATGCGAATTAAGTCTAGGAATCACTAAATGTCTCAATTTCATTCACACATTAGACATCAGTGCCTAGAATCATGTCAAGGCATCCCTATTTGGGGTATTATCATGTATGCAATAGAAACCTCCCATATATTCATCTCTAGTCAAATTATGACCTAAAAAATTAACAAATTGACCTCTTGAACCATTAAGTAGGGAACTTGAGCAATTCCTAAAATGCAAAAACCATAAGTAGAATGAATTAGCCAAGCAAATACAATTAACTGCTTAAGTGAAATTTCCATGTTTAATTAGTGAATATAAATTTTTTAAAAAGGAAATTATAATAAAAATGAGGTCATGATGATGTTATCATCCTCAAAGTCAAGGAATTGTAAATATCTACATCATAAGTATTAACTTCAAAAATAGTGATCCATGCTTAATAAATGGGATCTCTATCCCAAATATTAATTGTCCGTCCCCTCCCTAACCTAACCATGGTTAAATGTATAATAACCATACTTGAGTTAGGCTTAGATGGAGAACCTATAAATACAAGCTCCAAGGCCATTTTTCAATAATCTTTGTTAAAGTTATAATGTTAAATTGTTGAGAGACAAAGCTTCTTTGTGTAGAGTTATAATGCTAAATTGTTAAGAGATAGCTTCATTTTGCCAAGCCAAGCCAAAGGTGGACAAGGAGAGGTGCTTCCCACAAGGCAATTTCATTGACAAAAAGACTCCAATGGAAACATAAGTTAAACATCAACACACTCACATGCCAATGAATGAGCTCATTTGACAAGGGAGGTAAAGGTGGTTTTTTGTCTTTATTTCCTATTTGTATTTGTTCTTAGCTTTGTTATTGCTCACCCAAGCATGTAGGCAAGTGGTTGTTTCTTTCATAGAGTTGTTTGATATTGGGGTTTTATAATTCCACTAACAAGATAAATCTAACAATCTCTTTCATAATCATATGCTACATAATGGAATGCTCAGTGGGACAATACACCCCATATGCACTAAGGGAGTGATATTGGACCTTTAAAATCCAAGAAAAATTCACTTACAACTTTAATTTTTTTTATTTTTTTATTTAAAAGTCTTTGTTTTTGCTTGACTATGTTTCAATGACTTTATCATTGATAATCAATGACTTTGCCAATTTTTGTATGTCTTATTATCAAATTTGCTCTTTAAGAAGTGATGAATTCACTATTGGGTTTTAATGACATCAACAAAAATAGTGAATTCAAACCATACATTTTGATTACTTTGACCTGTGGCATATATTTTAGAAATAAAAACTTCATTCCATATAAATAATGACTTCATCCCCTAAGATCAATGACTTCAAAAAAAATAGTGAATTCAAACCATACATTTTAATTACTTTGACTTGTGGCATATATTTTAGAAATAAAAACTTCATTCCATATAAATAATGACTTCATCCCCTAAGATTAATGACTTCATCAAGTAAATGTCTTCTACTTTTGCATTATTTTTTAAGGAAAATAATGACTTTGGCTAACCTAATAGGTGACTCCACACCTGCTACATGATGACTTCAATAAAACTATTATGTTTGTCTTAACTTTATAGGAAAACCCTCTTATGACTATCACTCAACTACTCGATTGCATTGTTATCACTTGACATCATCATTATCACCCAATAGCTTTTTCATCAACTGATAGTATTACCATCACCTAATAGTGTTTTCACCTTCTAATAGATTCTACCATCACCCAATAATGTTGCCATCACCTGATAGCTTTTTACCATCACCTAACAGCTTTAATGTCACCCAATAGCTTTGTCATCACTCGATACCTTTGCCATCACCCAATAGCATTCTCATCACCTAACAACTTCTATCATTACCCAAATAGTGTTGTCATCACCTAATCACTTATATCATTATTGATCATGTTGCCATCACTCATAGCTATTGTTGTCCACTGGTAGTTAAGTTATCGATCGAATGATCGCTCGATAGTTAGGGTTTTCTTGGTCCACCTTGTGTTAAAAATAAATAACTTCAAAAGTGAAAGTTATTTTTGGATAACCTTTTCAAATAAACACAAGTGAATCCCCTAAAATTTATTACAGGAAATTAGGTCAAAGGGATAAGATTTTAAATCTTAAAAATCATCCACACTTGTCTTTTTGGTACTTAAAATTCACTTGCAAAACAACTTTACCTTTTATTTTTCAAAGTTAGAAGTTCAAACACACAAAGGGACAAACTTCACTTCACATTTTATTAATGATATAAAAAGAGCAAAAAAATTAGATTAGTGCTCCTAAGAGCTTTTGTTTTTTTTATTTTAGGTTTGCAAAAGTTCTTAGTTTCTTTTCCTAGATTAGTTTATTTTTTATCAAAAATGTGCATGTATGCTCTCCCCCAATCCCCTTTAGGAAACTTGGGTGACCAAAAGTACATCATTTTTTCTTGTTTGGTTGAGTTGTAAAAGTGAAGAAAACTTGTGTACACTCTTTCCAAGATTTGAGTGACTTGGGTGACCCAAAAATGACGCTAAAGTTATTCCATTTTCATTTATTTATTTATTTACATTGATTATGAGTGGGAATTCATAGCCTCCTCACGATTTCTCTCGGAGGAATTTGACCTAGGGTTTAATTTCCTGATGCTATTATAAACCCATTCCATAATGGGGTATACAAATTGAATAAAGTATTTTATGGGATAGTTTTGAGTAGTTAGCCTGACCAATCTAATGGGTCCTTAGAGCTTACATTTACTAGACATTATAATTCACTAATAAGTACACATATGAATTTATTATGCAAATGACTAGAACATTGCATAATAAAGTAGGTGGTAACCATCCAATAGATGTGATTAATCCCTCATATTAGCCACACATGTGGAACATCTAGAAGCTTGAAAATCTTAGATTTAGATCAACCCCACTTGCCATAAAATATCCAACCAAATCCTAAGTTGATTCAACACTCTAAGTTTGTGCCACATCAATTATCAAGAAATAGAAGGGGATGAAAAATTATACCTACATGCACTATTACTTTTTTGGATTAATAATTAATTCCTTTTGACCATTGGTATATTGGTTGAAATTTTGGAGGACACTATGAAATCTTGTCATTTTTTAGGGTAGGATGTGAACTTAGGTTATTTTCTTATTATTTTACTTGCATTTGTTTTAGGGTCCAAATTGCTTCTTATGTTAGAACACATCCAAAACAAGTCAAAACACATGTTGCACCTACCACTTTGATTCAAGAAGTGTTACATTGTCAAAATCACTCCAATCATTTTCCTTAGAGATTTTCATGAACCACATTTTGTACCTTTATTCAAAAAGGCATTATTACACTACCCAATTTATTCCAATATATTTACCTTTGTTCAAAACCAAGCCAAAAACTATTTGTATACCTTTATTATAAATTGTTTTGTTATGCTTCCCATTAGATTCTAGGTCACTATTGATTTAAAAATTTGAGTATTTTGTACCAAGTTCAAAATTTATCTTGCAAAGTTTAGATCCAAAACTGATTGGTCTACTTTGAACTCTTGTCTAATTTGGGCTTGGGGATTCACCTTCTATGTTTGTATTTTGTAACTTAGATTGATTTATTTCTTGATTTAAATACCTTTACCTAAACCCATGAGTGGTTTACTTTTATGTGTCTCAAACTAATTTAACATCTCAAACTAAGGTCAAAACTCATTCTTCAAATATTTTTTTAAGCTTGATTAGCTTACCCTTGAACCTTGTTTATCACTTGGGCATGAATGTTTACTTTTTGATCTTAGTTCGTTACTAGAGATTGACTTTTCCATTTAGTTTCAGACATGTGCATAGATTAAGTTTCTTGTGTCAAGGTTAAGTTTTCCCTAAATTACATGGGCCAAAATTGATCCATTTATATAGATCAAGTGTTTCAAACCATCTTACGCAGTCATGACAAATTAGGTTTTGTTTTTTAAATCACATTATAATCCAATCAAAAAAAAATTTATCCTACTTATACTATGGCAATCAAATCCCTTTCATTACCTAGACTTAGACCATGCCAATTACTAAGACCAAATTTTCCCTTTTTGGGGTCATGCTAATTATCAAGGACTAATACTACCCTATTGGGATGATTTATAATTACCAAATGAATCCATGCCAATTATCATATGCAAAAACTACCCTTTTTAGGGCCAATTACTAAGACCAAGTTTTCCTTCCTTGGAGTCACAACAAATACCAAGATCAAGACCATCCTCTTTGGGCTAATTCTAACTTCATGGACCAAACCTTTCTAACTAACCATGAACCCAAGTGAAAAAATTACCCAATGAAGCCTTGAAATACATGTTTTATCAATTAGTCACAACAAACATAATTATGTGTCCACATACTCAACCTATTGGTGAAAATGATCTCAAACCTCCCAGGAACTGAATAGACAAATATTGTGAGTATCAAGGGATTCAATCCCATTTACTTAATCAATACATGAGGCTCACACAACATGTCCAAATCTTGATTGACCATGTGAATATCATGATTGAACCATAACCACACTAATCATTGCCTTCTAATGCCCACCCATTTAAGCTAGTTAGTGCATCACAAACTCATTTTTAAATCTAATTTGATAAATGGCTTGTTGATAATAAAGATGCAAGCCTTCTAAATTGTTGAGATATAGAGATAGAATCCCATCTGAATTTCCTAAAGAATGATTGAATAATATTATTCATAAATAAGAAATACCTCCAATAGCTAAGCCAGTCTTTGAGGTACAATAGATTCCATCATTACTTATCCATACAAAATCACTATAATATGTCATGATAAAGTATCTAATTGTGCCTAAATCTAATATTTTAAAACCATGTGTAATCCAAGGCCAAGACAACCAACCATTCATTTATGTTTTTATTGAAACACCTATTTGTGATGAGTTAACCTATGATGAATCACCCTTCGACCATTGACCTATCATTGAGGAGACTCACTTTAACAAGCTAGTCTTTGTGGAGTTTCCTATTGACCATTTACCTTTTGTTGTGGAGTCTCACTTTGACAATCTAGTCTTTATTGAGTCACATTTCAATCCATCCCTTATCCTTGATGATCGTCCCTTTGAAAATCTAGTCTCTGTCAAGTCATTCTTTGACCATTTCCCTATCTTTGAGGAATCTTACTTTGACAAGCCAATCTTTGTTGAGTCCTTCTTAGATGGGGCTATTTATGAGTATCCCATTATTTAACCACAAGCCATTACTCATCCAATACCAAATATTCAACATAACATATTTAATACCACACCATCAAAATAATCAACATTAACACCAGGTTCTATTTTTGAGCCAATATCAAATTTAGCATCAAAATCAGAGTCAACATTAGTCTCAACATCAAATTTAAAGTCCCTTGAGTTAGGCTTAGCTTCAAAATCAGGATACATTGGTGAATGTTACAACATTGGTTACACACTCCTTAAAAATTATTTTAAATATATTTTTGATCCTTCCATGGTTTTTGAGGATATTTATTTTAGCTTCAACATAAGTTCTAGTATCTTTTATGAGGATTGCACTACCTTTTCCCATCCTATTATAGTTTCACTTCCCATCAACACTAACCAGCCTAGACATTATATTAACATTCCACCTATTAGAAGCACAATTAGTGAGAAGGCGGGGGAGGCATGAATTAGTGTTTTAAAAAAATTAATTTAATTATACTCAATCATTCATGAACTATGAAAACAACACATTGATCTAGCAAAACATAAAAAACCATTCAGATGAGCATGAGACAAGATAACACACATATGAATGGGAAAACCTCAAGAGGAATAAAACCCACTATGATATGTACAAATGGACTACATCCATATAAAAAAAAATACCAAATTCTATTGAGCACCAACTCAACTCTGATCACCAACCCTAATGAAGACAAACACCTACTTGACTAGGCTTTAGCAAGCACCTACTTGCAAGGAAGTACATACTCCCTAAGTGACTCAACTTTAAATAATCCACCTGATGTATTTTGATCACCAAACCTATTATATATTGTTATTTTCTCATTTCAACACCTCCTTCTTCTTTACTAATCAATATTTTATTCACTTATATTGCATATATTTAAATAGGCCTAAACTGCCTTGTATATATATAAGTATCATGGTCACACACCACTTGGTAAACCACACACCTTAAAAATATTAGGTAGGTAATATAATATGTCTTATAACACTTTATGAACATGATTAAAACTAAATTTTAACCCCTTTTGGTCTACAATAACTCAATTAGGTCTTATTCCTCCTTTAGGCCTCATGGAGACCTAATTACATTAGATCTATACTCTTAGCGCCAAAACTTGATCCTTTTGGTCATATATGTCCTTATCCAAAAAAAAAACATTAAATAAATTATATAATGACCTATAATAATCTTATCCATGCTTGGTTAGACCTATATCCTTCACTCATACCATGAAAGCTCTTTTGGGACAAACTATCCTTTAATGCCAATGTACCTCAAAAGTTTGCCTTGCAAAAAATGAATCTTAAACACAATTAAGATATTGAAATATAATAAATTAAAAATTTATATATATTTTTTATGAACTTAGTGTCATCATAAAATTATTTGAACACTTTCAATCAGGAGATAAAGTCTCAAGAACATCTCTATAACTCACTCACTTAGAATTGCTAATTTACCTCAAAAACTAGTTATGGTGACTTAGACCTCCAACAACTATGTAGACACTTGTAATGAATATTTATGCATATTAATGGTCCTATTATATCTATATAACATCCTTAGATATAAAATTCATATTATCTAATGGAAAATATTGGTCTTGCAGACCAATTTATTGACCTTATATCACAGTCTTATCTGAACCAGACAGGTCATTTTGTGAACAATTTTTTCATCATATTCACTAACCTCCAAATATTATTAAAAGAATTAACATGAATTAAAATTCACAAATAAAATATTCATTCACTTTTTTTCATCAATTTGACATGCTTAGACCCTCAAATCCATCTTCTCATCTCTGCCTGAGTTTTACACTTTTTGTACCATTAGGTCTGTCTACAACTGGCTAAATTGGACGACCAAATTAGAAAATTTGAAGGATATAACCTATACATAAATCATAATGGACATGAAAAATAATTCTCTATCTTCTTCTCACATCCATTTGTTTTTCTTTACCAATACAACTTCTAAGAGATATAATAATTTCTTGACAAATAAGCCTGTATTTGTGCATTTTCTCTCTCATCTAACTAACCACCACAACCTAGAGGTACCTAGGAGATTTTATAGGAATTTTAATCCATTATAATTTGATTTAATCAATATATTTCACATCAGGTCTTTTTAGGGTTTTAGGGAGGTTTAACATAGGTTTTGGTTTTAACAATTGTTCATAAAGCATTGCCCCTTAAATCCAAAACTAATGCCTAGAGATCTTATATAGGAACCTTTCACATATCTCATTAATATCTCATATTACCATGTATATGTTACACATTCAAAATAACAACTAAAAATGCTTCTTGGGTCTTGAGACCTCATTCTATGAGCTCGAGAAGGCCTAAAACACTAATTCATGAAATTTCCTTTAAACCAAGACCTAAAACTTTGTGAACATGCCTAGAAAAACTTATATTATATATTTCCATTATCAAGTATGCATACTTACCTTGAAATCTGATATTCATACCTCATTAGGCTAGGTAGGGTCTAAGAGAGGACTTGGTATAGGCTTAGTCTGAAGCTCCTATCCCTATAGGCTCACCATAAAACTCTCATGAATGATTCAATTCCTCTTATACATGGTCAAATAGTGTCATACAACCTTCACATGCTTATTTTCATTTAGTTTTATTCACATACCTCTTTATGTTATGACTAGGCCCGTGACTAGGCTTCCTATGCACTTTGACATCAATGACCTGTACCTTCATGCAACCATAAGACATTAATTACCTTAAAATTATCTCTTCTTATTTATCTCATGACATCACTCTCTCAATTCTCCTTGTCACATCACACACTACCAACTAGGCTTTGTCATCTTTTGACATCAACCTTCACAAGATGCACCTTCAACATCAATGATAATACTCAACAATTTCCCCTTTTGTCATTGATGGAAACCACCCTTAGAAACATATCTCAACAAACTATTTCATCCTCATTATTAAATTTATCACCCTTTGACAGAAATGACAAAAATATGTCTACAACTTCTTGGATCACACCTCTTGCAACCAAAACACTCAACACACATGATAATGATTTTATGAAACATTATAAAAACATGCTTCCCCTTTCTCCATACATACCTTATCATCACTACTCACTTGATCTTGGATCTAATGAACCACTTGATTATCTCCCCCTAATCACTTGACTTACTTAATGACTACTAGGGGTAGGAACTACATCCAATTCCTATCTTAGATGTTCAAATGTTGCATTTGGAAGTGGCTTGGTCAAAATGTCTATAATTTGATCCTTTATAAAAACATATTCAAGTTTAACACTTTGTTAACTTACCTACTCTCTTAAGAAATGATACTTGATGGGAATGTGCTTATTCCTTGAGTGTATGATATGATTCATTGAGATGCTTATGGCACTTGTATTGTCACAATTTATAGGGCTGGGACTATCATACTCCACTTTCTAGTATTTTAAGGTCTGTCTCATCCATAGGACTTGAGTGCAACATGAAGTTGTTGCAATGTATTCAACCTCACAAGTAGATAATGCCACTGATGGTTACTTCTTGCTTATCCATGATACTAGGCACTCTCCTAAATAGAAGACTCCTCCACTAGTACTCTTCATATAATCTAGACTCCCTTCCCAATCTGCATCTATATAGGCTACTAAATCAAACTCCTTATTCCTTGGATACCAAAACCCAAACTCTACAATCCCCATGAGATACCTAAGTATCCTTTTAACTATTTGAAAATTATTTTCCTTTAGGTCTACTTGAAATCTTCCCACAAGACCTATTGATTGCATAATATCAGGGCTAGAGGTAGTAGTGTATAATAAACTTACAACCATTGACATGTATGATGTCTGATTGACCCTTGGAGATTCATATACACCTTATGACATATGTGTGCTAAATAAATTTAAATCTTCCATTTCAAACTTTTTCAACATTTCTATTATGTGCTTAGCTTGTGAAATGAATATACCTCTTTCTGATTGATTGATTTGTAACCCAAGAAAGAATGATAGTTCTCCCAGTATAGAAATCTCAAATTTCTTCATCACATCTAAAAAGGTCTTAGTCATATTCTCACTCTTTATACCAAATATGATGGCATCCACATAGAAAACTACTATAAACTCATGATCACATTCTGTGTTTATGTACAAATTACTATTTTCAACTCCTCTCTTGTAACCTTGGTCTAATAGATACCTATCTAATCTGGCATACCAGGCTTTAGGATCTTGATTTAGACCATAAAGAGCCTTTTTCAATCCACACACATTATCTTTGTTACCTGATAATGATAATCTCTCAGGTTTCTCTATGTACACCACCTCTTCCAAGTTCCCATTTGGAAAAGCAGATTTGACATCCATCTAATACACCTTGAATCCTTTCAACCCTGCATATGCTAGAAACAATCCAATAGCCTCCAATCTTGATACTAGAGAAAATTTCTCCTCAAAGTCTACCACTTCAACTTGTGCATACCCATTTCATACCAGTCTATCCTTATTCCTAATGATTTCTCCATCTTCATTTAACTTGTTTCTAAACACCCATTTTGTGCCAATGACATTCTTGTCTTTAGGCCTAAGAACTAGTTCCCAAGTTTCATTCTTCTCTATTTGGTCTGATTCTTCATTCATAGAACCTATCCAAAACTTGTATTTGATTTTTTATATAAGTTTTTTAGGTTCAATCTTACTCTTAGACAATAGAGAAACATTCTCTTGATTTAGGTTACTTACCAGTCTTCTCCTTGTTTGCATACTTGCATCTTTATTGCCAATGATTTTTGATTCAAGATGATCTCTCTGAATCTATCTTGAGGGGAATTTTGAGTCTTGTCTTTCCTCAAATTCTTCTTCTTCATCATATATCTCTATTATTTCTTATTCATTTTTGAAGTCTGAATTGTTTGATGTATCCTTTGACTATGAGTGTGACTTCTTAGAACTTGTCTCATCAATCTTCACATCGGTGCTTTCCACTATCTTCTGCAACCTCTTATTATAGAATATATAGGCGAAGATCATTGATGAGTATCCCAAGAATATACCTTCATCAGACCTATAATAAAACTTACCTAAGTCTTACTCATCTCTTTTGATGAAGCATTTTCTTCCAAACACTCTAAAGTGTTCCACATTAGCAGGTCTGCCTTTCCATGGTTCATAAGGGGTCTTATTGCCATTATTCCTTATCTATCCTCTATTCAAAATGTAGATTGCATTGTTCACTACCTCTCTCCAATATCCATTAGCTAAGCTTGACTCATTTATCATAGTTCTTTCCATCTCTTGAACTATCATATTCTTTCTTTCCACTACCCCATTCTACTGAGGTGTCCTAGCTGTTGAGAACTATCTCCTTATCCAATTGACCTTGTACAAGTCATAAAATTTATTGGACAAAAATATCATCCTCTATTAGATCTTAAGCATTTGATCTTTCCATTCTTATCATTCTCAACAAGAGTCTTGAATGCCTTGAACTTATCAAGAGCTTCTAACTTTTCTTTCAATAATGCCACCCAATTCATTCTTGTATAGTCATTTATGAGTAACATGAAGTAGCTATCTCCTTGAATACTTTGGATTATTATAGGCCCACATAGATCAATTTGGTTTAACTCCAAAGGTCTTGTAAAAGAGTATTCCTTGTACTTTAAACTTCTTATAGTCTGATTACCATGTTGACATTCCTTCCAAATTGTGTTTGTAGGTTTGATGATTTTGGGCATGTTCTTCACAGACTTCTTAGAACTAATCTTGACTATATTGTCAAAGTTTAGGTGACCCAAACTTATGTGTCATATCCAACATTAATCTATATTTCTCATAAAACATCTCTCCTTGTTATCATTTAAGACATATAGATTGTTCTCAATCCTCTTAACATTCATAATTGTCTTCCTGATTTAGCTCTCTTTACATCACACCCTCTGTCATGAAATGTTAACATTCGCAATTAGTCTTCCTAATTTATCTCTCCTTATATCACACTAAATATCAAGATTTAGGATAGAATGGTTGCCAAAATGAAATTAAAATTCTTGTTCAAGGATTACCAAATGAATTTATTTGAGAATATTTAAAACCTAAGGCAAAAATAAATAAGTGTAAAAGACTACATAGAGGATTTATACAAACTAACCATCAGGGCAAGACATATAGAAGAATATACTAAAAAGGTGGTTGTATATCAATGGATTGATATTCAACATCTAATTTTAAATTAGTCTTCTAAAACCAAGATTAGTGGAGGAAGCATGCCAATTTACCCTTGAATTAGAGGATAAATTGTCTAATAAATAGACTCCAAGGGGTAGAGGTAGAGGATAACATAGTGGTAGAAGTTTACTACATATAGATAATGAAGAAGCAAATAGCTCACAAAATAAAATTAATTCTACAAGAGGTGGTTACTCATTCAGAGGTAGGATACCATTTACAAGAGATAAAGGAAGAGGATTTATAGGTAGGAGATTCAAATGCACCAAGTATGGGTATATATCTTATGAGTGCCTTGAGAATCCTTCAAAAATTCAATGTAGTACTTAAATTTTCAAAGATGACAATGAGAATGTGGGATCACTTTATCATGAGGATATACCTAAATTTGGAGAGTCTTTACTTATGAAAAGGGTATTGTCAAATAAGGAGATAAAGGAGCCTACACAAAGGAAATCATTGTCTAGAACTAGCTGGAAGTCCAAAGGGAAGTGTTGTTAGGTAATTATAGATAGTGGAAGTACCGATAATATAATATATTCATAAATGGTTAACAAGTTAGGCTTGAAAAATTTATCACATCCCACTCCTTATAAGGTATTATGGCTACAGAATAGACATGAAGTCTTGGTACATAAATAATTGAAAGTGGAGTTTCAAATAGGTAGTTATAAGGATGAAATCTTATGTGATGTGATGCCCATAGATGTTTGCTATGTCCTATTAGTCAAACTTTGGAAATTTTATATGAATCCATACATGACAAGAGAAGCAACACTTACACTTTTGAGAAAGATGGAAAGAAGGACACACTCATACCATTGAAAGAGGAGATTGTAAAAATAGAATGCAATCCTAAGGTGCTGCCAACAAGTGGCAAATATTTATCGCAGAAAATAAGAAAAGAAGAGGTAAGTTATGCATTAGTTGGAAAGCCTATAATAGTTATTACAACCAAAAAATTGACTGATTTACCTCTAGAGATATAGAATTTGCTCAATAAATTTATTGATATAGTTTTGGATAATTTACCTAATGATCTACCTCTTATTAGAATCATCAATAACCATATAGACATCATTCCAGGAGCCAATCTACCAAACAAGGTAGCTTATAGGATGACACCAAAAGAGAATGAGTAGAGTAGATAAATAAATAAGTGAAATAAGTATTAAACAAAGGCCTAATCATGTAAATTTTAAGTCCTTTTTATATTCCAACAATCCTAACATGTAAGGAGGGGAGATGGATAATGTGCACTGATTCAAGAATTATAAACAAGATTATAATCAAGTATAGATTTCCTTTACTTAGAATTGATGATATAATAGACTATTTAAGTGGTATAAGGTATTTCTCCAAGATAGACTTGAAAAGTGTCTATCATCATATTAGGATCAGAGAGGGAGATGAATGCAAGATAACTTTTAAGACTAATGATGGATTATATGAATAGATTGTAATGCCATTTGGATTGGCTGACACTCCAAGCACCTTTGTGAGGCTCATGAATGAGGTATTCAAGGATTTCACAAGTAAATTTGTCATTTTTTACTTAGATGATATTTCAATTTACATTCACTCAAAAGAGGAACATCTTAAGCATATTAGAATGGTATTAAATAAGCTACAAGAAGAAAAGTTACTAATTAATCTCAAAAAGTGCACTTTCATGAAGATAAAATTGATCTATTTAGGATTTGTCACTTCGCAAGAGGGATAAAATATGGACAAATAAAATTTTAAAGCCATAATATAATGGCCTAATTCAAGGAGTGTATTTGAGGTAGGAATTTTTCATGGCTTGGCTAGCTTTTATAGAAACTTTGTAAGGAATTTTAGTGGCATTTATGCTCTAAAAGTTCAAACTATTAAAGGAAACAAAAATCAATTTTAATGGACTAAGGTGTCTAAGAAATTTTTTTATTCTTAAATAAAAAATATCATAGAGTAACATATAATAGATTTACCTAATTTTAGTAAACTTTTTCAAGTAGAGTGTGATGCTAGCGGGATTGTTATAGGAGTTATTTTGAGCTAAGAAGGTAAACCAATTTCTTATTTTAGTGAGAAACTCAATGAATCAAAGAATAAATAATCAACATATGACCAAGAATTATATGCCATTGTACAAGCCTTGAATAAATGGAGACATTATTTACTACCCAAAGAGTTTGTGCTATATACAGATAACCATGCCTTATAATTCATTAATAGTAAGAGTAAATTGAGTCAAAGGCATATGATATGGATTGATTTTTTGAAAGTTTGTTCTTCTTTTATCAAACATAATAGTTGGCAAGATAAAAAAAATTTAAATGCATTAAGTAGAGAAAGTCTAATTATGCAAGAGTCTCAAGTGAATATATTGGGATTTGATTCATTGAAAGACTTGTATAAAGAAGATCCTAATTTCAAGCTTGCTTAAGAAGCATGTGAGAATTAATTAAGTAGGGATAGGAGTATATAGATAGAATATATGTTTCAATAGGGATTGTTATTCAAATGAAGTCAGCTATGCATACCAAGAGGGTCAATGAGAGAGAAACTACTAAAATAAAAACATAACGGTAACTTGGCATGGTATTTTGGGAAAACAAAGGTACTTGCTCAATTAGTTCACATTATTATTAGCTAGGTATGAAAGACTATTTGAAGTGATTTGTATAAATTTTTAGATCATGTCAACATGTTATGGAGAAAAATCAAAATACAGGCCTTTACCAGCCATTGCCTATTCCTAGTTGGCCATGGGATTCAACGAGTATGGATTTTATACTTAGGTTTCCATAGACACTAAAAGGTAATGAATCTATATTTTTTATAGATGATAAATTTTATAAAATGTCACACTTCATAGCTTGCACCAAAGCAAGTGATATAATTAACATTGCAATTTTTTTTCAAGTAAGTAATAAGATTGTATGGGCTTCCTAGAAACATTATGTTTGATAGGGATACAAAATTTGTTGGAATTTTTTGGAGGACACCTTATAATAATTTGGAGACCAATTTAATCTTAAGCTCGAATTACCATCCTTATAATGATGGTAAAACTACAGTAATCAATAGGAATCTTGGAGAAATATTCAGGAGTTTGGTAAATGATCGTCCATAATAATGGGATCAAGCACTAGCTCAAGCAAGATTTGCATATAATGATTCTCCAAATAGAAGTATAGGTTACAAAGCATTATAAATTGTATATTTAATCCATACAAGAGGATTTTATGATCTGAGTAACTTGGGAAAGTAGGAAAAAAAGTGCAAAAGGTGAGGATTTTGCTACAACTATGGAAGAGTTGTATGAGCAGGGCAAACAATAGCTATAATTGAGTATAATTAAGTATAATAGAAGTGATGATATGAGATTAAAATAAGTGAATTTTTATGTAGGTGATATAATACTTTCACATCTTAGGAATTATTAATTCCCTAAGGGGGAATATAACAAGTTAAAGATGAAGCAAATTGGACATTGTAATTTCTTAAGAAAATTATCTCCTAATGCATATGAGTTGGAGCTCCCATTTAACATTGGGACCTCACACATATTTAATTTATTATAAATATATCATTTTGAAGGAGAGGAAAACTCATAGAGACACATAAAGACAAAGATGATTATACCATCAACTTGGAGCAAAAGTTACCAAAGGCACAACTAGATCAAATTGAAGCCATTATAAACAAGAAGGTGGTGAAGTAGACCAAAGGAAAGGAGTAATTTTATCACTTGATCAAGTGGAAAAAATATCCACTTGATGATACAATGTGGATGACACCTTCAAATATATCCAAGGATGACAGTAGTATTGAAGAACTCACAAACATGAGTTGATGAGTAATTCTTTTGTTCCTTAGTAGTCTGATGCAGGTGCATGTAAATAAGAAGTTAAATTATGTTTTTTTTGTCTTTAAGAGGTATAATATATCAAGTATAGTCAGTAATAATCCTTGTCCAGATTTCATTTGTCATTTCTAGGTCATTTGGTGGTGTTTCTTAGTTTGTCACCAAAATTAGAAATTCAAATAATTAAATTTGTTATTAATAGTTTGAAGGTTTTGGGAATGTTTTAAAGATTTGTATCCTTATATAATGGTTTTTTAGGTTATATACACGTGATATAGGTGTCTATTAATATTTTAATTAGTTTAAACATGTCCTAAAACCAATCTAGATGCATCCAATTTAGGTGAAAGGTCAAATTAATTATGTTTTAGGATAAGTCATATGTTGTTGAGAGATTATTATAACATGAAACAAGAAGAAAATAAGTTTGGGAATTGGTAAAATTAAGATATACCTTAAACAAAGAATAAAGGAGGATATAAATGCAAAAAATACAAGGAAAAATATTAAGTTGTAAGTTATTGATTGTAATCTATGATAATTTCTAGGGGTTTGTATATCAGTTTGGAGATCTATAAATAAAGAGTTCTGTTGTGACCTTTTCACCATTCTCAAAACTTATAAATGTGTAAGTGAATTCTCTTATATATTTTTTGATCTTATTATACACTTTTATGAATATCCTTAAGTCATAAGAATCTAACACAGTCTGGAAGGTTACAGTCTAGGTAAGAAGACATTTTTTTATGCCTTTTATGATTGGTCATACCTATACAGGAATTTTAAGAACAATAAAAATAATTATAATTATTAAACAAGCCAAAAAGAGAATTTTATAGTGGATATATTTTAAGTTTTCTTAATTTTCTTGCTCTTAGGTTACTTACAGTCAAAAAACCTTAGTTTAGGGTTTTAAGTCATTAAAATTGTAATATCCCTTAGATGAACCATTGAAATCCCATGAAAAATCATATATACGTGTTAGAGAATTATTTGTAAGTGATTAAGGTGGTTTTATAGATTTATGTTTCCTAGAAGAAAATATATTTGTGTTTTTCTATCTACAAACCTACAACTAGACCTATAACAAGTTAAAATGTAATTTTCAGAGATTATTGATATTTAAAGCTTTGGAAGGATTTATAAATTATCTTAGGATGTGTAATGGATGAATGAATGTATGAAGTCATTTTTAAGAACATCAAAGTCTTAAGTTTCATTTCACAACTTTATAAGTCACAAATTAGGCCAAAATAAGATTATAAACCAATTTTGGTTTTAAATTTAGAATAGTTATAATCTCCTATAGGCATTCCCTTACACAATTGGTTCAATAAAGTTGAAATTCAATGAAAATGTCCAATTTTTATTTCATTAAACTCACAAAAAAATTGTCTAATCTTAGATGCAATGTCTAATTGTGTAGGTTTTTCCCAATAAAGATTTATTTGATAAACTAGTCCTTGTGATGCTAATATAGTTATGTAGACCAAAATATTTACATGTGGGTTCCATGGAAAGCATTGAAACATGCCCCACAATGGGTACTAAAAATGTTTGATTAAATAAAAATTAGGGGTACAAATTTTGGGTTTTTAGTCGATAGTGTGGAGATGATGTCCCTCTCTTATTAATAGGTAGAGCCACCTTTATTAAAAAATAAAGACAATGTAGAAATTGAAATTATCTATAGCAAAAATGTTGTTTCTAGGGTTTTTTGAAATTTTAACCCAAAATTATGAGAATGTGTTTGAATAAAAAATTGAAACAATAAGAGAGAGTTTTTAAGAGAAAGAAGGGAAAGAAGAGAACAAAAAATAAGGAAAAGGATATTTTTGAAAATTTGAGTACAGAAAAATGCCTCAACTACACAAGACTATATATTATATATTGTGGATGTTGATGATGGAAACCATTTTATTTAGAAGGTAAGAAAGACTAACTCCAAATGTAATAATGAAACCCATACACCAAGGATATCTTGGTACCAAAGAATGAAAAACATCCCTATATTTATTGTAGAAAATAAAATAGTTTTATTTTTATACTTTCACTAAGTTTTCCTAGTTTGAAGTTTTTAATATAGATTTTGATGGGTTTATATACTAAGAACATCAATCCATCGGTGATTCAAAAACAATATTATAGAAAATTTAAAATAAAGGAAGAAAAATAAATGAACGTAAGTTCACACACATCATTCATTCAGAAAAATTTTGAGCACAATGTCGTGTAAATTCTTCTTGCATTGATTCCTTGTAGAGTTGAACATGCAAAACTCTTCTTTCTTTCTTGCCAGAAATTATCATAGTGTCAAAAATCCCTTGTACCATTTATGGAACTCATATTTATAGGTTATGAAGTCATAACCACCTCATAATCACCTCATAACCAAATTTTCAGTATGAAATTTGTATTTTACAATTCACTTTTTCTTTCATGACTTAAAAAAGTAAAATATAACATTTTTAGTGATTTCAAGAAGTACAATGGAGAAATAGAAAGTTAGAGATATAAAAAAAATTGATTGATTATGAAAATAAATAAGAATCCTTTTACTTCAATAAGAACCTTTATCAGTCACTGAAACTAGGTTTGACTCTTTCTGAGAACATTTCAGCTTGTGCACTTTAATTTTCTAAAAAATTGCATGATTCCTATAAATATTATGTAGCACATATTCACATGTCATGATCCAACTAACTAAAAACTAGTTATCCTATATAAATTATATGATAAATAAACACACATTTTTAGGACATATCACTTACTTTAGAATTTTTGCATATCTCGATCTGACCAACTAACAACTAGTTCACCAATCTCAATCATATGAGGAATTAACATGTGTTTCTAGTCCAAATCACTTATTTTAAAAATTAGGCAAGTTTTCATGTTTACTATAAGATGCTCATTAAAATATTTACATGTGTATTTCATGCCTAAGAGATAAACATTCACATCATCATTTTCATTTCTATGATTTCAAATGCCATCACCTGAACATACTGCCCAATATCTAGCTTGGATATCCACTTGGTTGAAATGCTTTAAGTATCTACTTGAATTCCATTCTCTAATATGAATAAATTATAAAGTTATGGAAATATTAAAAGAATTTCCCATGATCTCTGTATCAATGAATGGCCATGGTGAAGTGATCATGTGAATCAAGCAAGCACAAATCACACTATTGAAAGTAATTGAAACCATCAAATGAGAATATTTCACAAAGATATTGGATTCAAGAATATAGATGAATTGTTTATATAAACACTCTAAGTTCATAGCTCTCACAACTTTCAAACTTGTCACAACTCACAACTAGGTAGCTCAAATAATCCAAAATACACAAAAGAGAAATAGCTCTCTGGCTCACTGAATGATGAATACAAAGGGAGAGAGGTGCATATATAGGTTGGAGAGAGAAAGAAACCACACATTCCAATGAATATGGGACTAGTCTTCCCAAGTAACCAAAATGACCTCTAGAGCCCTAAGCAAGCTAATACAATTGTGTAGGCAAAACCAAGTGGGAAAAAAGGCCTACACTAACACCCCCCATAATCATAGCTTAGGTGGATGATGATACAAAAAAATGGGTCCTAATAACAAGCCATGATGAGGTACCCAAGTACATAGTGATGATCCCAGTATCCTACAAAATATGAAGGATGTGTGCCTTCATAAAAAAGAGAGAGAAGGTAAGTGTAGATTGTTGCATGGTAAATGTTGTAGTAGGTCCCTTTGTAATGAATGTTGTAGTAGGTCCATTTGTAAAAAATGTTTTCTCTTCCTTTCAAAAGAAAGAAATCATGAGCTGTCAAACTGATGAATTCCCACTCAAGTGGAATGCGTGCAGGAATCAAAATGTATATCTCTAAAAAATGCTCAAATGTCTCCCTACTAATGCTCAAATGTGCCAAAGTCTGATCAGATATCATAAGAATAATTGTAGAAGATGTAAATTAAGAAGCATACAATGAAGGAGAGAGAACAACCATATAAGAAGATAGACATGGAACATTCACTAAAGAAATGCCCATGGGAAGATGAGAGCAAGGCTCAACAACCATCACAATTGAAGATTGGTATATAGATGAAGCATTTAGATTTGCAAGATGAAATCTATAGGGACATATTATTCGTTAATACTCTCAATGTGTATACTCTCACTGAAATTAGTAAAGTCCTTCAAAATATAAGTTTGTAAAGGCTCTGAAAGAGTAATAATCTACACAATAACAAATGTAGAATTTGTAATTAGATAACTAAGGTTTGGTAGAATCTCATCCTATAGTGGGGGCTCGAAAAAAAAGAACATTGTCCAACATGGATATGTCATCACAAGAAACAAAAGCAAGAGGCAAGATTACAACTATCTTAGAAGAGATGATAGGTAGTGGAGGAGGAGGTGTGACATAAATCTCAATAGGATCACTGAAAAGACTCTTTAGTATGCTCCAAATAGTGCATGGACACTTTGTATATTCCATAAGGAAATGAATATCCATATAAACATGTAGTAACAGAGTGTCACGAACCTTGTCACAGGTATTAGCCCACTTGTTGAACCGAACATGATCAATGGGTGTAAGAATATGACCATATAGAAATGGAATATGATTCTTACATGTGAGAAAGTGTTCCATATAAGCATGCCATATACCATAGTTGTCTTTCCCAAGAAGGATCATTGGAGATGAAACAACTCTCCTCATTTGGAGTAATAGTGCATGTTTTGGAAATGGACTTTGGACTACACCAAAAATGAGTCCAATCAAGTGAGAAATTGGTACATAAGTGACAATACACACTCTAATAAACATCAGGATATATTGATAATGTGTCTAGGAATACAATAATAATCTATGCAAGTATTCACTAAATAGGCATAGGTAACAGCTATGAAAACTGAATGTGTACATGAAAGAGAATGCAGGTAAGTAGTTCATTTCATAAGGAAAATTAGCCCAATGCTTGGAAAATAAAAAAATAAACACTTTTACAAAAGATGGTACTCAATTTTGAGTTACCATTTGCAAGATATTAACAATAATTTTTTTCATAAATAGGCCTATTGACTAAAAACTTGCACTCAAAACTTATAAAAAGTACACTTGGGAAAGATAAAATATGTCTTCCAACCACTCATTAGAATTATCACAAAACCATGGTCTTCCTAAATCCAAGAAAAGTTAAAAAAACACCTAGCCCAATCACCCTTATATGTACTTTTTGAAAAAGCCTCTTGGAAGGGGTTTTTTAAAAAAGTAAAAAGTTATTTAAATAAAATTTAAAAAGCATGCTTTCCTTTTTAATTCTTTTTAGGGTAATTTTAGGTTTTTTGTTGACTTTACAATGAGATCTTAAGATAATGAAACATTGTCAATGGAGGAAGGAATGGAAGAGACGAAAGCCACCCCAAAAATTAGGTATGCGTTGCCCAAGCTAGAACACCATCTGAAGGAGGAATACACCAAGTTGGCATGCTAGCATGAAAACCTATTCCTTGCTCTTGTTTATGACTACAAACATTATTTTGACTTTTTATAAATTCAATGATCATAGAATAATCATTATAAGTTCTAATAATTAATTTTAGATTCTCATGAACTTCCTCTTACCAAATCAATTTTGAGTCTCATTCAAATTTGTAGCAGGTTCATATTTCTTCTACTTGAGCTTCAAAATACCATTTTACATTATGAAATGAACATTAAAAGAAGTTGTCCTCTAAATACTTTTATTGTAGGTTTATTTGGGCTTGATAAGACATATTTTAATAAGTAGTCATGAAAAGCTATATCTTAGAAATCCAAATGAATATACCACAATCTTCTCTTTGCTTTGAGTTTCAAAAAACCTCTTTGTACCATGAAATGAACCTTGAAAGAGCTTGACATCCTATGGGCTTAGAGATGAATTTTACACTGCAAAATACTTTCTTGATATCTAGTTTGTTCAAAATGAGCTTCAAAGAGCCGTTTCAAACTGTATTTGAGATATCTCCTTGAGTGAACATGGAACCCTAGAGAATTTGAAGTTAGGTTTTACACTACAAAAAGCATATTGACAATACATATTTTCAAAGACTAACCTTCAATATAATATCAAAAGTGCATTCATTGAATGACTTATATATCTCACCTACATTTATGTTTGCCTGATATGCAAAAATACAAGACACTAAACATGTAATACTCAAAAAAGAAGAAAATATAAGACCTAGTACAAAATATTTGCCAAAACATCTTTAAAATATGTAAACTCTATCAACAAACTCAATAAACTGAATTGACAAACTTTTTATCTTAATTACTACTGGTCCAACCCATAAAACTTACTTGTATATAAAAAAAACATACTCCTTTGTGACTAACTTTCATCTTTTGGGGCAACTATTAGTATACCTTTGTACTTGCATACCCTCAATAAAAACTACATGTTCAAATATAATTTATTACTCTCTCGAACCAATTTTGCTCTTAAGCCTCATATAAATTGTGATGATGTAGCTAGCGGAAGAGATTTTACCTTCCTTAATGTCCTTAGAAGGATGTGGAAAATCAAGTATTAATGTCCTTCTAACATCCTTCTAAGGATGTGAAAATTATGTGCTACTCTACTAGATACTATTATATTGCGCATCCAACATTTATTCATAGCATTTTCATTGTTGAAATTGATTTTTCATTAAAAAAATGGATAAATATATGAACAAGGTCAAAGTCACACATCATACACTTTTTGAATCAAATCATGAGAACTATTGTAGAGAGACACTTTTTCTATGTGTTCCTTTGATGAAATTGAAGATAGGCTAAAAAAATGGTTTTTTAACGTGGCAAGAAGATTATACATTCCATCACAAAACCATATCAAAAAATTGAATCTATATTTTTTTAGGACATAAACCGAAAGTGGGGTGATATGTGAATTATTATTTATGAATTGGAATTTGATGTCCACTCATTTATTGCCGCATTTTAAACCCTAAAAATTCAATAAGATTTATATGAAAACTATGATATACATCTTGATCTTCCTATGAATCATTTGATAACATATAAAAAGACTTAAGAAATTTTTTAATTCATAAGCTTAAATTTATTATAGACAACATAATATTTTTTTGACATATGAAAATGATAAACAATAAGCAACAAGAAATCGTTAAATACATTACAGTTAAAAAAATTACAACATTGAAAATTTATTGTATCTTCTCTTGATAGGTGGTGTTTGTATAAACAAAAGCCTTAAATCTAAAATTATCTTTGAAACATTGGTTCATATCTATAAAAAAAATAGATCCTTAAACCAAAGGGTTTGATTGTAGTGTTCAAAAGAAAGGTTACATATAATATAAGTGGTGTAACACTTCATTCAAAAATTTAATTGCCTTTTGGCATATTTTAGAATATTTCTTTGAGTGTTGAATGACTTGACACATTGTAAATATACTATTACCATTTCACTTTGTCCTTATAGAATGAATTTCCCTTATTGGTAGACAACTATTGTATTTTTTAGACAAACAAAATGATAAATAAAACACATGCAAACTTCATATTTTGTAAACATTGACATGATATTATATGGTGAATTTTATCAAGCACAACCTATTAATGATGGCATTGTCTTTGAAAGTCCTAAAATTGCACAGAAAAAATGGTTCCATATAATTTTTGGAAAAAGCATGTCAAATGTTACCAATTGATTAAAACAATGTGACAAAATAATCATACATTTTTATCAATTCTTAATAGAATTAGGATAGGTCTCAAATAGAGGATAATGTTTTTTACTGAGCAACAACAAATGTTTTTGGCCATCACCAGATTATCTTACATTTTAAAATATTTCCTATAAAAATTATGATGTTGACAATCACAACTCCAAAATGTTTTCACTTGCTTTTGAAAAATAGATTGTCATCATTATAATTAATGAAAAAATACAAAATATGATGAAACAAGTGGCTATGTGAAAATACTATTGAAAGAAGATATGTTGGTTAAGCTCTTTGTTGATAACTATGATATGTAGGATGGCTTGGTGATGGCTTTGATGATAATTTCAAAGCTTACACATCAACATACAAACTTTACATCTTATGGGTAAGTTTTAATAACCTAAACATTAGCCACCATCATATAACAAAATATGCTCATATGTGCACAAGTCATGTTCAACTAGATTGGGTGCCTATTATTTACATGGATATATCTTTGTGAAAATAATCATATAAAATTATTTTAACAATTTGAAAATAGTTACTTGTAAAGCTTTTTTATGCACGTACAATACACAAAAGCCCAAAACTTATATTGGATGGATCTATATTTAGATCTCTTAGAGTGAACATCCATGGATTGGTTTATATTGATCTTTCTCATGTCAATACAATATAAAGCTTGTATTTGGTTCAATCTCTGACAATCAAAATTTTCAAAATCAATCAAAATTTTATTATTGATGTGTCGCATCTTGAATCAAAAGCACAATGGTAACTAGGCACTTGTTTTTCCTCCACAAATATTTTGTTGTACATTATTTTGTGTTTTTCATTGTGTTGAAGTCAAATACAAGTAGATGGTTGTAAGTTATTTCATTTTTTGATATGTTTAACAAATCAAGATACTCAACATTAAATGCTCCACTTGGAAATTTTATTAGTGTTATCATAAAGGATAGTATATTTTCACTTTTTGAAGGACTTAAAAGAGATCAAAGTATGTTGAATATAAAAGGTAGTGTTGAATGACCCAATTTAATTGACTGACCCGATATATTTCATACACACATGATCTCGATATAAAGCATTGCCAACAATTCATTTTCATTTATGAGTGAGAATAATGCCTACATCACAAATCATTAGAACATAATTAGATAACTTTAGATCATATAAATTAAATTCCCTATAGTTGAATGTAATATAGGCCTAGGTGGCCAGGGATTGAAAGAGAAGGAAACAGGCTACAAGCATGCTTGTCATTGTTATTAGAATACAAGCTTTTTGACTTAGATTTTTGCCAAAAAAATCAATTGGGATATATATCTAGAATGAAATCAATATAATGATGATGGAGAGCACTTTATGCACTTTAAAATAGATGTAGGAATGTTAAGATATGGTATTGAACTACCATCAGGGTCCTATTTATGTTACTTATCACACCAATAATGTTGAAATGGGTGTGAGCTATAGATTAGTGGCACATTGAGTTTAAAATGGAGACATATCAAAAGGATCTAGAAGTGTCTCATCACAAACAACTTCAGAATAAAGGTTTCAATTCCCTACAAAATAATCCTTCCAAAAATATAGACTTTCTTATTAGAGGGAATTGCCATCCCCAGGGTACTATGTTATTTCAAAAAAGAAAAAATATGAAGACCGCTAAATGACCTAGGGTCGTAAGAGAAGAAGAGTTTCACTAAAATAAGAACACATGGATGAAACAGAACCACAAGTGGATGAGTAGATGGGATATCAACCTAAACAAATGCTCTAACTTTAATAAAGAAATGGATTATTAGATGAGATATAAATCTAAATAAATGCCCTAACCCTTATAAAGAATTAAAAACTTATGTGAATGAAAGGTTTACAATAGTCATGGTTGGATGAATAAAATAAGCAGGGAATGAAAACATTGTAGTATAGATTTCAACCCGACTTATGAGCACTCTGAAAAGGTATGTAATATAGAGGAGAAAATCAAATTAAAGGAAGATATTTTTATAGCTCAATTAAAAGGACTAGCTCTCACAAGCTCAGATGTGAGACATGCAAATGGACAATGACGAAGGAAGAGTGGGAGGAGAGGGTTTGTATTTTATGCACTATAAGAGAAATTAAAATGGAGAAGCATTTCATCTTTAATTGTCCAAAATACACATACATTCGAATCAAATATAAAGAAAAATTAAAAAATTGTTTCATAATAAAATTATTTGAAGAGGTTAAAATAAAAGAACTGGGGACAGAATTAATTTAAATTAATAAAGAAACAATATTCTTAAAAATAAATCTTAACATAAGTCTTTAAATAATTATACGAACCGACATAATATATAATCTTATAAACTATTAAATATTATAAACATAATTAAAATCATTTCATCTCATCGACCTTAATTCTCTCAATAAAATGAAGACCATTACATAAATTTGAACCCTTAATTATTATCTAAATTTAGGCAGTTCTATATCTAAGTGAATGATAAAAAGGAACATAATTTTTGGGGAAAAAAAACAATAAATATAAGGTGATGAATGAAGATTTAATTGTGATTCTTTTGGGTGATTTTTTTTCACAAAAATAATAAACCGTACGGAGCCCACTTTGCATCGAATAAACCGTGTGGAGCCCACTTATGAAGATTGATATTTGACTAATTCTAAAGTTATGTTTTTTAAATTCCTAATTCAGTGCTCATGTCATGGGAGACCAGTCAACTCTAATGAAAATAATAAAATAAACTATTTATTCATATATATATAAATGAAATACAATATAAATTCTATTTTTGAAAAGATTAATATATTAAAAAATCAAATAATAATACTGTATTGAAGTCGAGGTTGGTAAAATTAATTTTTTTTATTCATCTACAAAATAATGTTAAATAAAAAAATAAAACTTATAATAATAAAAAATGAGAGACTTAACTAACAATAATATTTATATAAATTATAATTAAAATAAAATTTTAATAGGTTTTAATTATATATATAAAAAAAAAAAAAAAAATCAATTATTTTATATATATATATAAATTATAAAAAGTAAATCTAACCTATGTAATTCTTCCTACATTTTTTTTTCTTTTTAAGTGTCATTCATAGTATTAAACCTAACCAACACTTTACACACTTTATCCCCTATGAGAGCTCTTAGATATATATTTAATAACAAAAGAAACCCTCTATGGTCTCAAGTTCTTTGATCCTTAAACCAACAATTATCTTTGGTTTATAACATATATCCCACTGCACAACATGTCTTTTTCTAACATCTCTTCCATCTAACAAAAAAAAATCTCTAACAATCTTGTAACTTATCACAATAAGTATTATGACTCAACCAACAAGAGGAGTAATATATACTTAAAAAAAAGAGGACTTTTTAAGAGACTTAAATCCTTCCAGATAATGAAAGAAGGTGACCTTGTTGTTTACCAATCTTCTTAGAGATTTTTTCAAGAATCCACTGCCACATATCTTTAAGATGAAAAAGTGAAAATGAGATCCCTGATTATCTTGAAATCTTGTTGGGGCCTCTCAGAGACTACACAAGCACTGAAATCTAATTAGGAGGTTCTTCACCTCTGCCTAACAATAGGGGTTTAGTAGTGGAAAATGTTTGCCCAAAATAACTATTAAAAATATCTATTAAATCATAAATTTGAGAGAAATTATCTTTGTCTAAATCAGGGAAGAGAGAAGTGTCTTCAATAAACTAAATGCTTAAATTATCATATTTATTAGGGAGGACAATCCCTCTAACAAGGGCAGGGGGGCGCGGAGGGGGGATAATACTCCATCTATAAGGAGATAATGAAGATCTTTTGATACCATAACAAATAAGGAAACAACAATAGGAAACCCCTACCCTATTGACCTCTAAATAAAAGATTTATTAAGTTCACCATTGACTTCCGCCTAGCCATAGGGATATTGAAAAAGTATGAAAACTATTATGGTGAAAGTGCCCCCAAATATTAAGGTATTCAACATGAGATAAATGAAAAACCATTATATTTTGTCATAATTTTTTTCAAAGTCTAAAAGGTCCATACACACTTTAAACTTTAAGTTGTGAACCCACTATATGCCTTCCCAGAAAGTATTTAGGCTATTTAGGATATATCTAGAATCGACAAAACCAGTATGAATAGAAGAAATAATTTTAGGTAGAACACTAGAGATTTTGTTAGCCAATACTTTAGAAAAAATCCTGTAATAAACATTAAGAAGGGTCATAAGTCTCCAATTCTTTATAAGCCATTTGTCACCCTATTTAGAGATCAACTTAATAACCCTATTATCAATATTATCTCCTAAAGTGCCTACCCTTATGGATTCTCTGTACATAACGAAAATCTCATCACAAATATGTTCCTTAATAGCTTTATAGAATTGTTTTAGAAAGCTACCAAACCCTAAAAACTTGTCATTCTTGAGGTTTTCAATGACAATTTTGATTTCATAAATAGAGATATCATTATATACCACACCTTAAGTTTGGATTTGTTGGAAAAGTGTTGCATATTTTCCATGATTTACACTCTATTAGATTATAGAGTAGGAATAAAGCTTCATATTGGCATGTATTTGGGTGGTTTTAGTCCATTGTTTTAGTATCCATAGTATGATAATACTGGTTTGATGTTTATTTATTGACATGCCTATATATACTCTACATACATTATGAGAAAAATAAATCTTAAAATTACTTTATTATATTGTAAATGATTGAATTGATATAATAAAAAAATTATTGTATTGATTTTTTTACTAAAAATAATTTCTCGAAGAAAAATGATATATACTATGTAATCTTGTGTGTATGCCATTTTTCTAATAACTTAAAAATTATGTTAATAGTACTTATTTCATTTTAGTTTATCGGGACAATCTAAATTTATGTCTAGTTCTTTCTATATTTAATATATATCTGCCCCTCCGTAAACCTGTGTGTAATTCTGTTTACATTTAATAGTCCTGCAAAGTCACAATCTAAGTCTTTCCAATTTTTTATTTGGCATGGATCATCACCAAAGAACCATTTTTCCTATTAGATGATGAAACCAATTTATTTCTTGTTGGAGAGTGGACCACGGGGCATGGTTTCTCCATTGGTATGGAAAATACATTTAATTGTTTTGTTGACGCTTGGTTTCAAGTTCACTCTTAGTGGATTTTCATTATTTAATCATGGTATGAAATCTTCAAGTATAAATATATAAATATAGTTTGATTTTTTTTAATATTATTTATTTTCATTTTTATTGGTTAAAAAAAATTATTATTTGTATAAGTTTATTTACATTAAATCAAGTATAAATTTATAAATATAGTTTGATTTTTTTTAATATTATTTATTTTCATTTTTATTGGTTAAAAAAAATTATTATTTGTATAAGTTTATTTTCATTTAATGTGAATTAGTTTTTTTTTGATAAATTAAAATTTGTCACGTGATTTTTTTAATTGGATTATAGTTTTTTAAAAAACCAATGTCATCTTCAAGAATAAGGTACTCTTTATAATTGTTCAAAATAATAACTTATTGATAGGTATATTTGCATGAATTTCTATAATTAATTCCTCTACGATATTCAATGTGTTACATATTTTAGATTTTGTTTTCTCTTATTCACAACAACATTGTTTTAGACATCTCACATTAACCGGATGTAAAAGAGTGGCTATGCTTGGATTGCAAACTATGCATCTTAGAAAAGATTAAATATTTTTTGCTAAATCAAAGAAGGTTTTGTTGCAAGTGGCCATCATTGTAATGGGTCTACATTGTTAGTGTTTCCTAGTTATTCCATATGTCAATTCTACGCATGTTTTCTTTCTTTCTTTCTTGACTTTTTAAAATAAAAAAACAACTTAATTGGAGTTATGGAAGTGAACGAATGAGAATGGCATGTATGTTTGTCTAGAAGCTATCATGACATTTACTTTATTCATATTGCATTATATGTATTGTAATTGTTCAATGTTTGTGAGAACAATCTTACATGTGTGAAATGAAGCTTCTATTTGGTTTGTTGGTTTTTCATTGCTAATATGGTTGAGAATCTTAGCCACACACATATCACACTCTAGTAAATTTGATGTCGAAAAGGCTACATACTTACAAAACTGATGTTTTATCTTTCTCTAGGATCCAATACCTTCATTTTTTAGTGTATTATTGTTGCCAAGTAATGATGAGATTCATGTGTAATATTGTAAGTGTAGACACTTAAAATAGGACACTTCATATTGATTTTAATTATTTGCTAATTCCATACTAACATCCCTAGTCTACTGTGACACTATTCAACACCTAACCAATTAATCCCTTTTTTGACATAATCACATCCAATCCCACAAAATTCACATCAAATCCTATTAGTTAATTAATCCAAATAATTAACTAATCTTTCGCAAATAAAAAAATTGCATGGCTTTTGAATATATGTATTTTTTAAAAATCAATAAAAGCTAATTATCCTCATATCACACTCAAATCCCAAGATAATAACACATTAACCAATAAAAACCAATTTTAAATACACTTCTCCACATCTCCATGAAATCAACCCTTCTTCCAAAGTAAATCACCTCCATGCCCCATAAATGAAAATCCTTGACACATCTCAACTTCTCCCTCGCCTCCGCCCCCACTTCCCCCTCACCTCAATATTTACTCCTCAACCTCCCTCATTTAATGAGGAGGACTCATTCTACACCATTCATCTTTGATCAAGATCAATAGCTCCCAATCATCATGAAATCCTATAAATTGAGGGTTCCCCCTCTCATTTCAGCAAGTCTAATTTGCCTAAGAGAGGTCTACCAAATTAGAAACCAAGTCTTGATAACATAACAAAGTGTCACTCTTTTAGAGAGCCACTTGTACGTCAAGCCCATCACTTATCAATTTAAATCATCCCTTTATCAAGGGGAGATGTTGTCGATTTGATCATGCACATCAAGCTTGTAACTGCATCCATACATCCAAGTACATCATGAATTTGGTAAGATGATTTGCAAAAAGGTATAACAATTATGTTTTATTCTTATTTGAGTTATATTCTTCTTATTTTTGCTCAATTCGATGCCACATTCTAAGGTTAGCGGTAACATTTCAATTTGAGTTTTGATTTCTACGAATGTAACTAACCTTCATAATCTTGTGTTACAATAAAAAAAACACATGACAATAATCATAGGGCCACAAAGTGATAGATCCACAAAGTACCTATTTTGTTCTTAACCTATCTTAAAGTGAACTTTGTGAATCTGTTGATAATCTTGTTCATACACATTTCACAATCGGGTAGATGTAGGATAATGGGAGACAAAAGAAGGGGTATAAAGCGACACTTTTTTTTTCTAAAAAATAACAATAGTTGAACTTGGAGAGAATGTTAGAGACACTTTGAAAAAGAATTTGACAATGACATAAGAAAATGAATTTTGGAATTTCAAATGTAGTTTCTAAATATATAATATTTTTTAATACCCAAATGATAAAAGTGTGTGAAATAGATGAATTTATGATAATAAGTTGATCATTTTTATGAAAGGATAAGGAGATTGCATGTGTACGAACACACTTTTTTTTATTAAACGATTGAATTTTAATATGAAACTTTATACATGGATAGGTGAAATGTCAAAGATTATTTAAAATATTTTTCATTATATACATAATTTTTAAATAATTTTATAAGTCAAGATAGCTAAAAAATTGAAATTGCAAGTGTACAAACACAACTTTTTTACCTTAACTTCATGAAGATCATATTTTTTTAAATCATAGTTGTCAATGTGTAGATTGTTGAGATATAAGTTTTATAAACTTTCGATTAAGATTCAAAAAGTTATAAGAGAATTTGTGACGATATAAATCTAGTCCATAATGAGGTATGTAATGTATAAATTAAGTAATAATTATCAATAATATTCGAACATATATATATATATATATATATATATATATATAAAATAAAACTACACTTTCTTCTCTACAAACCCATATTTTTTTTGTAAATAATAAAAGCTATCTAATCACATATGTCGACAAAGATAAAAAAGACTCTTAAATTTTTTTAAAATTAAATGGGTTGCTTCATGATCAATTTCAAGCTAGGTTTGGACCTCTCCAAGCCTATACCCAAGAAAAGTTTGGATGGAAAATGTAAAAAAATATTGAAATGTTGAAAGAGCATACACTCTTTGCAAAGGGTGTACACCCTTTTGAAAGACATGTATTTTTTTTTGTAATTAGAGGTAGTTGTTATGCACGTTGGATTGCAATTTTTTTTTGCCATGTTTGGTGTGTTGCAAGGATATATTTAGTAAAATAAATGTTAAGTATAATTTTACATTTAATTTATATTCTTATACTTATATTTAATTTACTAAATATAATAAATTATGACCACTCAACATCTTTTAAAATTGATTACAGAGTTGTAGGAGTTACCATTTAGAAGTTAGTTTTTCAAATTCTATTCCAGTCAGTATTTAGTTTTTAGAATTTTAGGATCAAAAGATAGAATGAGAAACGAGGTTATAAATCATGTTATGTATGTAATCAATCTATACCATTGATTATGCCCCATATTTTACCTAATTGAGTATGCCCTACCTAATTTACCTACTTGAGTATGCCCTACCTGATTGAATACCTGAGCTTGAAGGTGATTCTTAAATAATTTATGGGTTTTTCAATCAATGGGTCTATCAATATGCATAAATGACTACCCTACATCATGTAACTTATAACATACCTATAGTCATGATGCGGTTACTCATACATGACATCTACCTGAAGTCATGATACGATAACTTATACCATACATGAATGTAGATAATCACCCTAATAGACTCCATTCAAAATAGAATAAATTGAAACACCATTCAAATTCATTCTAAAAAGATACCATTCACTCTAAAACAAATGTCAGATAAATGGTCAATTCATGCATTCTTCAATTCTAATATCATGCTTACTCCAAAGTCACATAGAATAAATTCATATTCTAGCACTCCAAATTCACATAGGACACTCCCTCATTGACCCTCATCGTCCCTAATCACTCCCTCATCAACCCTCATATTCACTTATCATACCTATTCATTCCCTCACTATTTCTCATTATCTCTCATTATCCCTAATCACTCCCTCATTGGCTATCATCATCCTTCATTAGTGCTAATCACTCCCTCATCAACCCTCATCATAACTAGTCACTCCCCCATCATCCCTCATTGTCATTGATCATCCCTAAACACTATTTCATCAAACCTCATCAACCCTAATCATACCTAATCACTCTCTCATCATCCTCATAATCCTTAGTCACACTCTCATCATCCATCATTATCCTTGATAACTCCCTCATTAACCATCATCATTTATTATCATCCCTAGTCAATCCTTCATCATCTTTCATTGTCCCTCATCATCGCTAATCACTCCCTCATCAAACCTCAGCATCCTTAATCATCCATAATCAGCCCCTCCTCATTTATCCTCATCCCTCATTGTCCCTTACCATTCCCTCATTATCCCTCATCATACATAATCATTCCTTCATCATCCCTAGTCACTCCATTTAGTAGCGTGTGTTCTAATCTAGTAATTAGTATAAATCTATTTCAGACTGAACAATATCTTTTTTAGATGAATCTTGAATGGTGTTTCAATTCCTTTTGTTCTAATTGGAGTGCTCTAGGGTGATTATTCCCATTCATGTATAGTAGATTAGATAGGGTTATGATGGATTAATCGAGGGAGATTGTTGAATGATTTACATGGTGGAAATAAGATAATATCTTCTTTACACTTGCATAGCAAAACTTTAATTTGAACGATGAGGGATGGTGGAAATAAAATATATCTTAATCCATAAAACTTTGAGCAGTTATGCCAACCGACACAATATATAATCCTATAAATTGTTAAGTATTATAAACTTCATTAAAATCGTTTCATTTTCATCTCATTTCATTAATGAAATGAACACCATTAAATAAATTTGAACACTTTTTAAAATAAATTTGAACCCTTTTTTTAAATAAATTTGAACCCTTAATTATTATATAAATTTAGAAGTTTAATTATTATATAAATTTCTATGGTTGTTGTCTATATCTAAGGAAATGACACAAGAACATAAATTTTGAAAATTTATATTTAAAGAAAAAAGAAAAACATTAAAGATAAGGCGATGAAAGAAGATTTTAATGCGATTTTAAGGTTAATTTTTTAAAAGATCCGTTTCAAGTCTGTAGAAAATGTGGGTCTTTTCATATAAGTCTTTGAAATATGACTAACCCAAACACCACAACATTTTGAGTGCAAAAAGTCTTTGACAGATTACTCACGCACCACAACACTTTTTGAGATTTGACATAGTGAAGTATGTAGTTTTGTTTTTTGCCAATAAATCATGTGGATCCCACTTTGCATTGAATAAACTGTGTGGATCCCACTTTACATCGAATGTAGTCCTAACCATGAAGATGAGACTTGACTAATTCTAGAGTAATTTTTTTTAAATTCATAATTTAGTGCACATGTAATGGGATCCCAGTCAACTCTAAGGAAAATAATAAAAAAGGAAATATTTATTGAGAGATATATAAATGAAATATAATATAAATTTTAAAAAAATGATCGATAATAATTTTCAAACAAATATATTATTTTATTATTGGTTTAAAATTTTGGTAAGGTACGAAATGAAATTAATATGGATCATTAATATTAAATGAAGTATTATGTTGGAAGTTGTATGGCTTAATAATATCAAAACTATCATCATTTTATACATGGTTTGGTGGTTTTTCTCCATTAATGTAGCAAGTAATACCGCCATGCACTGCACCAACTGACATTTATCATTACATGTTTACATACCTCCTCCCCCCAAATGGCCATGAAATGTATTCAAATGTTCTCGACCATACCGTGATTCACAGAGGCATTTCCATCAATAGAATGGAGGGATGAAGCATTACATGCAGGTATGTTGCCTGTAATTGAACCCACAACTGTATTCTTTTTATTTTCACTTTGTTGTTATTTTTATTGTGCATTCTCTATTAATATTTCTTCATGCATACCTTCTATATTCCTAGATTTTTTTAAGTGCCTTCTATGTTCATGTGTTTTTCTGCATGCCTCCATTTTCCACATGGCTTGTTGGGTTCTCCTCCATTAATGTGACAAGTTATTGTCACCTGTGCATCATCAACAAACATCTCTCTACCTTTCACATACCTACTCCTCCCAGATTGCCATGGAACCGACTCAAAATTTGTCAACCATACACCATTCTAGAGACAAATTTCCATCATCAAAATGGATGGATGGATTTTTATGCACAAGAGTGTTGTTTCCTCTACAGCCAAAGAGAAAGCCATAGTCAATTTCATGTCAAATGGGAATGAAAGTCATGGGTAACGTTTCCTTTAATGTGCAGTTCCTTCCCCCAAATGACCATGGAACCTACTCGAAAGATCTTAACCTTTTAATGTTTCACATAATAATTGATGTTGGATTTATGGATCAATGACAATTACCTATTTTTATTGGGCCTTCTGTGTTCATGGTTTTTTGTCATTCCTTCACATATATGACAAAATGTTTAGTTGTATGTTAATGTAGTGATGAAATGTTACACATGTATGTTTCCTATAACTGAGCCTATAATTGTGTTATTTTTTCTTATTATGTGTATGTTACTATTCTTATGCCTTCTATGCACATGGATTTTTTTATGTGGCTTCACATTGGATTCAACATTTAATATTATGTTCATGGCAGTTGTTAAGCTAATCATTCACAAAGTTGTAAATATTATTGTGTTTGTATCGACCCATATAGTGTTTTGAATTCTATGGCCATGTTGGATGATGTTTGTCTCATTAATATGTAAGGAAGTTCCATTTTGGGGGGGATCAATCATTGCAAATAGTTGAACCCACATTTTTGGCATGTTTTTGTTCCCATCTAAATCCAAATCTATTGTTATTTTTATGGAAACCCTGGAGGTTTTCTTAATTCATGTCAGTGTGTGTATAATTTGTGTGCATTTAATTAAAATCATGTCTGTGTGTGCTTTACATTCATTTTTATTTCCTTGCACATGGGTTGGAAGACTTACCATTTACTGGTATGTGGATGCAAGCATTATAGGTTTACATTCACATACTAGTAAATGTTATTTTCTTTATATGCTTCCATTTGCATAACATTTATAGGTAGGGGAAGGGGACTAGTAGTTGGGACTCCTAGCTTCAGGGTCCAACATCTTTCATATTACACCACCTCCTAGCTTGCAATTTTGGATTTAGACAGTTTAACATTTTGAATGTCTAAATAGTTCATCTAGGAGGTAGATCTACATTGTGGGAAGTCACAACTACAATCTCAACTATTGGACTCTATCTAGCAATTGGTCCCCTTCCCCTATATGAATGGAATCCATGTTATTGTTAAATTACTAAACAATTTATATTATGAATGTAGCCCTGCAATTTTTCATTCACATATGAATAAACATTATCATTTTTGTTTTAAAAATTAAACTCTTTTTGAATTAATATTGATGTGTTTTCTATATATGCAACACATTTATATTTTTGTGCCTACAAAATTTATATTATATAATGATTGGAGAAGAAAGGCTAATGTTTGTTGATACCTCCTTTAGCCAATCTGGAAGGCTCACCAGAGATAACAAACTTAAACCACCTGATTTAAATTTTTTTATCATAATAATTTTCAAATGAACACATTATTTTATCATTGGCTTATAATGTTTTGAAGTAAAGCATGCAGAGAAATTAATATGGTATATTAATATAAAATGAAGGGCCATGTTGAAAGACAAGTGTGTCCATAACATTGAATATTTATTGGTATGTGGATGGAAGTCTTGAAGGTTTATATTCACATACTAGTAAATGTCATTGTCTTTCTATCAAAATTAAGAATTTCATTAACACATCATCAAATATTGAGTCAAATATTAGATTTTTTTTTTCCATTTCAAATAGGATTATTTTGATACCCAATGGAGTGAGGCTAAGGTTACTTTATCACTTCACTTATAGCATCACCTTCTTTAATAGTTGTTGGGAATTTACACTCCTCATCTTGTTTTAGAATTTTCATCTCCTTAGGGCATGCTTACCCCACAATTTTTTCCAATGAAATTAAACAAGTGACAGTTTGGTTTGCATACCATCAAGTGTATTCATTCTTTAGCTTTTTAATTTCAAATCAATTTAATAGTTTATAATATTTCAAATTTCTTATCATGAGAGAACATTGATCTGCAAATGTCTTCTTGTAAGTTTCACATGGAGAAAATGGTATATTTTTTTTGGTGTAGGCCTTTTTTCCTATGGGTTTTGGCTAAACGGTTGCATATGGTTGCTTAGGGATTTTAAGTTCATGTTGGTTACTTGGAAAGGTTAATACCACATTAACTAGAATTTGTTGTACCTTTCCCTCTACAACCTACCTATTCCCTTCATATTTCTAATGGAATAGTATGTGGATTATTCATGGTTTATTTATGTTTGATTCATTCTTGTAGTTGTGTGCTTGTGTTTGCTCAGTATTATATTGTATAATATGTGTCTCACATTGCATATTGAATCGATGTATTCACTCATATTAGTATTCTTGGAGTGCATTCTGATATGGTACTGTCAAGATCCTACTCCACCAATAAGAGTATATATATGATTACCTTGTATAAGCAACTAAACACGGAATTATACCAGAATGAACAAGTAACTAGAATTCACACATGACACAGAATATGAGAGACAATACACAACCTTGTATTAATACTCATACAAAAAGAAAATACAATAAAGAAGATGCCACTTCTTCTCCACGCCTCTCAGAGGATTCCCACACCTCAAGTGTATATTAATTCTCAATCAAGAGTTCACTCTCCTACCAAAACGGTCCCAACACACAACTTAAACACAGAGTTGGTGTTCACCTCCAACCGGTCAGTAATAACCCTGCCAGTACACAAGTACTCAAAGTACTTCAAGTAGATCTCCCATGAACTTGCAACAACCTGCAATACAAATGATCTAACTTACCATGTAGATCTCCCTGATCTTGAAACAACCTGCAAATCAATGATATTACACTTGGAAGGAACTTTCTTGTCTTCCTCTCTTTGCACTCATTACAATACATTCCAATGGGTCTATAAATAGATCCCATACTAAACAATAACTTAGACTTCTAATTTACAATAATTAGACACGCAACTCAAGACTCGAAATAGCCTTTACATGCAAACACTCAGTTCAACAAACTAACTATTCATGCAATGAACAGTTCTAGACTGCACAGGCGATCGACGTCGGTCCCTATCTGCCTAGAGGTGACCGACGTCGGCCGACTCCTGCCGATGTCAGTTGCCCTTCTGCACTATGGATGACTGACGTCGGTTACACTACCGACGCTGGTACCCCTGGAACTCAGCAACCTCCTCCATGTCTGCAAACATTGAAGCTTTTAGCTCCACAACCTAACAATCTCCCACTTGGAGATAAATAGCTGCAACTGTACATGTACCTGTACATCATCTAATTTATATCTTGGCATTGTATCCCTCTTCAAGGTCACTCTTGAAGACCAACCACTACAAATCCTGTGGTGCACCTCCTGTCATCCAAATCACCTACCACATCCACATCTACAAACCATGTAGAAAAGAAACTTGACCCTGCATAGCATGTGCACCTGTTATTGGTCCCTCTCAAATACCTGAGAATCCACTGAACTGCCCTCTAGTGCTTCTTTCTCGGATTGGCTCCAAACTTGCTGATAGCTCCCACTGCTTGGAAAAACTTAGGTCTAGTACATACCATGCACTTAACCTCATTATGTGAATCAGGACACTGTTCATAAAACTGTCCAACCATCGGCGTGCTAACCGGTTTTACATAATCACCGGAGATAAAATCAACCTGTGACCTTCCATGTCCCTAGAACACACTTATGCCAAAGAATCTTGTTGATCCCAGATTCCTCATGACACACCTTTGAACTAACTTTACCTTTAGTTCATCCAACTCCGTGCATGTGTAACCTTCCAACAAGCACACAATACAATAACAGGATAATGTAGCTAATATTATCCAACCTAGTAAAGAGAAAACACAATGGTCAAACCTCTATTGTCCTGCAGCTTACTCAAGACCATATACCCTGGCCTTCCATCTCACGTGTCCATTCTCGCTCTTCTTTATCCTGATAAACCATTCATCTCTCAGTGCTTTCTTCTAGCTAGCAACTCCACCAAAAACTCTTGTTTGGTTCTTCTCCAAGGAATCACATTCCTCATCCATGCCAAGCTCCCACTATTTCTTGGATCTACCTGCTTTGCTTCTTTAATAACTTCTTGGTTCTTGACCATCAGTGAGCAACAAGTAGTGTAAAGAAGGGAAATGATGAATTTGAGGCTTACTTACCCTTTCAGTCCTCCATATGGGTGCTTGAGACTTCTTGACAGCTTGTTATCCACCCAAAATTTGTCTCAGTGACCGATGTCGATCACATCTCTGTCTGTATCCGATCAACGTCAGTTTCATGCGACTGCCTCCTTGCCGACGTCAGTTTCTCATGGCCGATGTCGATTGTTACCAATTTGGAGTCACCGACATCGGTCTGCACATAGCTAACATTTGTCCTTGTTTGGATGCTGACGTCAATTTTCTAATCGGCATCGGTATCAGCGTTTTGCTTGTGAGAAATGACTTTTACCCGCGAGCTCCTTTTGGATCAAAACCCTGTCCAAATCAACCTTGCTCTGCTTAGAATTCTTCAGCCCCTGTGACTGATACCTGTCTGTCATCTTCTCCTTGAAAACCAAGGCTTTCTTGTTCTTGTCACGAACATCAAATTTCTCAAGAAACGTCACTTTCTTCTTCTGCATACAGAAATCACGATCCATGCTTCTCAAAAATGAAAGCATACCCTTTAACTCAAGAACATGCATCCCCTTCTTAGTCATGTGACCAAGCCTATTAAGCCACATCTTCGAATCTACAACAAAAGTAGATAAACCAGAAGGAGAATCAGTAATACAAGTAGATAGATAAAGCGTACCTACTTTCTTACCTCTTGCTACAACAAGTACACCCTTGGAAACTTTCCAAGAGTCCGCTGTGAGAGTTACTGTGCAACCCTCATCACCTAAACTTCCAACATAAATCAAACTCTGATTTAGGACTGGGACATGCATGACCTCCTTCAACACCCATGTGTTGCCCGTCTGCAATTTCAGCTCCATTTTTCCTTTGCCAACCGTTTGACAAGGCTTACCATCCCCTAAATAAATTTCTCCAAAGTCTCCCTGGACATACTCATAAAAAAATTCCCTATTTGGGGATGCATAAAAAGAGGCACCAGAATCTAAAACCCAAGATTCTACTTTATCCAAGGAACATACTAGAGCATCATGTGCAACATAATCTACAACATCTGCTACTTCTCCATGTCCTTCATGTTGATCTTTAACCGACCTGCAATCTCTCTTTAAGTGCCCTTGCTTTCCACACTTCCAGTAGGTTATTCTGCCATACCTGGATTTGGATCTCCTGCCTATCTTCGACCTTGATCTCCCATGCTCGATCTTCTCTCTTTGCCTTCCCCTACTTTCAACACTCAAAGCATTTCCTGATGATTCATCTGTGCTTTTCCTGTGAATCTCTTCATTCAAGATTACACTCACAACATCATCCACTTTTAAGATTTTAGAAGCAGACGCAATATTGCTAACTGCCATTACCAAACTCTCTCAGCTTTTAGGTAATGAGCATAAGATTAAGAGAGCCTTAATTTCATCATCAAAAATAATATTGACTGAACTTAACTGGTTTACCAAACCATGGAAATCACTAAGATGACTATGTACAGATCCACCATCCAACATTTGCAAATTAAAGAATTGCTTCATAAGAAATACCTTATTCGAAGCTGAGGGTTTTTCATATAAATTTGCCAAAGATTCCATCAACTCTACCGTTGTCTTACACTATGATAAGTTGGAAATCACAGACGATGCAAGGCTCAACCTTATAGATCCCAGAGCCTTCTGATCAAGAACGTTCCATTCTTCATCCTTCATATCTGTGGGCTTGCATGCAACCCCACTCAACGGTAAGTACAAATCTTTTTGATATAGATAATCTTCTATCTGCATCCTCCATAATTGGTAGTTCTTGCCATTAAACTTCTCCATTTATAGCTTAGTTCCATCTGCCATTGCTATACTCCCACTCAAATAGAAACCCCTGTGAGTAACCTGTAATCAACACACACTAACCAGATATGATACAACCTGTTAGTAAACCCAACCAAAAACTCTGATACCAACTGTCAGGATCCTACTCCACCAATAAAATTATATATATGATTACCTTGTATAAGAAACTAAACACGGAATTATACCAGAATGAACAAGTAACTAGAATTCACACATAGCACAGAATATGAGAGACAATACACAACCTTGTATTAATACTCATACAGAAAGAAAATACAATAAAGAAGATGCCACTTCTCCACACCTCTCAGAGGATTCCCACACCTCAAGTGTATACTAATTCTCAATCAAGAGTTCACTCTTCTACCAAAACGGTCCCAACACACAACTCAAACACAGAGTTGGTGTTCACCTCCAACCGGTCAGTAATAACCCTGCCAGTACACAAGTACTCAAAGTACTTCAAGTAGATCTCCCATAAACTTGCAACAACCTACAATTCAAATGATCTAACTTACCATGTAGATCTCCCTAATCTTGCAACAACCTACAAATCAATGATCTTACACTTGGAAGGAACTTTCTTGCCTTCCTCTCTTTGCACTCATTACAATACATGCCAATGGGTCTATAAATAAATCCCATACTAAACAATAACTTAGACTTCTAATTTATAATAATTAAACACGCAGCTCAAGACTCGAAATAGCCTTTACATGCAAACACTCGGTTCAACAAACTAACTGTTCATGCAACGAACAGTTCTAGACTGCATAGGTGACCGACGTCGGTCCCTGTCTGCCTGGAGGTGACTGATGTCGGCCGACTCCTATTGATGTCGGTTGCCCTTTTGCACTGTGGATGACTGACATCGATTACACTACTGACGTTGGTACCCCTAGAACTCAGTAACCTCCTCCATGTCTGCAAACATTGAAGCTTTTAGCTCCACAACCTAACAGGTACCAGAGCTGATCTAGATCTGAGAATTATCTTTTTTTCTGCAAGATTTGATTTTGAATCTTGACTTCATTTGACTTTATCTTAGATCTCTCCATTTTAACAGTTGCATTTTGTTGCATTAATTGTATAAGGAGATTTCTTTCAGATCTAAGTTTTTTTAATTCATTATTTACTTATGATATTGAGATATTCAAGCTTACAATCTACAAGCATTTGGATTTCGGTATCACATTTTATCAACATTCTAATATGGGGATCTACTTATTTCACATGTGAGATCTGCCTATTGTAGCCTTCATGTTTTTAGATCTAATAGGAAAGCTTGGCATCTTTTTTATTTCAAGCATTGGATCTGTTGTCTAATATGCTTGGAGTTTTAGCCTCATATGCAAACTTGGCATTATTTTTTTGTTTCTCTTGTCTCCGATCTAATATCCAGGGACAAATGCATTGGAATTCTTGTTATAAATTTGATAGGATCTACTATGTGGTAGAATAAAAGATGTGTTTGAATTTGCATGAGAGGTGTGGCATTGCATACCTGAGGAGAAGGATCTACCAAGTAAGGCATTGCTAAGAAGAGACATTATGTTGGCTATGTGGTGCTTTTTTCCAGTGAGGCATCTACATTCTCAAGTCTTTTTTTAGATCTGCATATTGATCTTTGGTATGGTAGCTTTGGCATTAGTTTTCGTGATCCTGGTTGGTGTTGTTTGGAAAAGAGAGGTGTCCTCATTTTTTTTAATCTAGATCAGCCCTGTGTTGGAATAAAGAAGAGTCCTCCAGGTCTGCCAACAACTTGGTGTTTTCTACAGCAACTTGGTGCTTTTTGCCAACATTTTGGCATTTTCTCTAACAACTTGTAACTTTGTTTAGTAGCCTGATGTCCTCCCCCAATATCTTGGTGCCATCCCATTAGCTATTACCATTGGATATTCTCATTCTAAGTAGCTTGGAGTCTATTTTTTGCACCTGGCATCCTATGTGTGGCACTTTTCCTCCTTGTTGGGCCCATGCACAACGTCCATATCACACATTGGTATTTGATCTTTATATATTTTCTAATTTTAATGACTTTATTAAATTTCTACAACATCATTTAGTACACTAAAAATCAAAGTCATTTGAAAATATTTAAAGAATAGCATTTTTTGAGTCTTTTAAAGCCTTGTATCTTCCTTGATGAAGACGAAGTTAAGGCTTGGATTAGCAGGAAGCTGAATCCCTCTCAAAAGACTAGACCACTTTATTCTAGATTTTGAGCCAGTTCTAGCAACTGTTTGGAAGGCACATTTCACTTCACCCAAGGGTATGTTTTTAATTATTTAGTGTAATTTTTATTAAAAATAGGCTATTGATGGGAATTTGTTTCATTAATATCTTACAAATGATAGCTTAAAAATGAGTACCATCTTTTTTAAAAGTGTTTATTTTTCAAATTTCTATGTAGATAGCTCATTTTCATTGTAAAATGCATTGAATTATAAAGTTCCAAAATTTGTTGGGGTAGGGGGGGAAGGAGGGGTGTGCGGGACAAGGGTACCTAACATAATTTCAAGGGGTTGTGCTATGGTTATGATTTTTTTATATAATTTTCCTTTTTTTTTGCACATTTGATTTATAAAACAATAAAAAACACATTAATCTTAATTTTGTAATGGATCTTAGCATTGTTAATGCACTCACACCCTTCAACTACCAGGAATGGAAAAGTAAGATTACAATGGTTTTTAGAAGTAAATGGTTGTTTCACATAACTATGGGGGTAGAAGTTGAGCCCATAGCTGAAGCAAATAATATAAAATGGTTTAATATATGTGATGAAGCTTTTGGTATATTATGTCTTTTAGTGTCATTAGAACTCTTATTTCACATAGAGTCAACCAAATCTCCCAAATAAGTATGGGACACCCTAGAAAAACTATTTAGGAAAATAGACACCATAAGGGGTCATGAGCTTGAGATTGATATAATTAGTCTAATCCCTAACAACTTTGACATATTAGAGGACTTATTCACTAAGCTTAAGTCACTTAGATTGTAGTTAAAAGAGTGTGCAACTGAGAATAAAGATGAGTAGTTAGTTCTTTCTATATTTGTAAAACTAGGCCCTGATTACTCTGTATTTGTCTCTACCTTTTATGCGACCAATAGAGCCACAGGATCCATCTAGAAAATGGCATCCTTAGATGACTTCATTATATATTTAACTAAGGAACAATATAAATAATCTAGATGGGAACCCTCAAGTCTTCCAAACCTTCAACACTCATTGCCAGAAATGGGAAACATAAAGCCTCTAGCAAAAAGGATAACAAAAAAAAAGAGCAAGGATCTTGAGAAGAAGAAAGAACATAAAAGAACTACAAAAACTATCAATGTAACCTCATCCTCCGAAGGGAAACCAAAGAGAGAAAAGGTTAAGTTCTCCTATTGCAAGAAGACTGGGCATAATGAGCACAAGTGTATAAAGAAATAGATTGATCACCTTAACATATTTTAGAGAAAAATAATATAGGGGTACCTAAGTCTGTCAAATAATCATCATCAACCAAAAAAAGTTCTAAGGCAAAGGAAAAAGGGAAGGAGAAACCTAAGGGCAAATATTTAGTTGTAGTGGCTTCTGCATCTGCTTCACTTAGGTTATCGACTTTAGTATTTCACACCATATGAATTCATCAGATGTTGAATTAGAACTTTATAGCATGGCCTCTATCACTTTGGATGATGACAATCCAATAGAGGTTGTAGAAAGAAGGACTATTTAAGTCAAAGGTAGAACATTCAAAAATGTTATAAGTGTATCTTTACTATCAACTAATCTTCTTTTAGTGTATCAGATTACCAACATAAGGCAAGACATGAGTGTTGAGTTCACACTAGATTTAGTTGAGATCAGAGAGTTACATAATGACACTAAAATTTCATTGGAGAGGGCTAATCACCATTATAGGTTATATACCTTCTCTCATTTTTCTCTAGATGTTCTTCCTACCACATTGCTTACCCATTCAGATGGAGTTAGCAGACTATGGCATGAGCAGTTCAACCACCTTAACTACTGCTATCTTGAGTAGCTAAATTAGCAGGATATGGTTATAGGCTTGACTAGAGTTAAATTCTCTAAGGGACATTGTAAGGGCTGTGTCGTTGGTAAACATCCAAAAGAGAAATTTGACAAAGGCAAAGCTAGGAGAGCTTTAGTACCTCTTGAGTTGATTCATTGTGATGTCATGGGGTAGTTTCTACATCATTCTTTTACTAGGGTTAGATACATCCTCACATTCATTGATGACTTTTCTAGATACACATGGGTCTAATTTCTTAGACAAAAGTCTAAATTTTTTGATAATTTTTACACTTCAAGGCTCTAGCTAAGAACCAATATGGAGAGTGCATTAAAAAATTTCAAATAGACAATGGGGGGAGTACATCAACCATACATTTGAGTAGTTTTTTACCATTAAGGGGATTGATCTTTAGTGGATAGTTCTATATACTCCTTAGCAGAATGGAGTAGCAGAATGCAAGAATCGGTCCCTAAAGGAGATGGCCAACTATATGATTCACTCTAGATCATTAACTCCATAGTTTTGACTAGAAGCCATCAATTGTGCATGTTACATTAAGAATTGGGTTCCTCACAAATATTTAAAGGGCATCACTCCTTATGAAGCTTGGCATAATAGGAAACTGGAGGTGCAACATTTTAGGGTCTTCAAATCACTGGTAATGGTGTGAATTCCCAAAAAGAAACATAAGGCCATGGAGGTTCAATCCAAACCTTGCATCTTTGTGGGGTATCTAGATGGGGTTAAGGGTTATAGACTCCTTCATCCTATGACTCATCAATTTTTTATTGAGAGGAGTGTTAGGTTTAAACTTGTCAACACAAAGCACAATTATCACTGTTGTTCCCAGAATCCATCACCCATTTTTTGGGGACAACATATGAACTATTTTGGTCCTGTAGGCCAAAATCCTCTCTTCCCTTCTCAAAAAAAATTTTGAGCGTTCAAATTCTTCATCATTAAAGATTTTTTAGCTAAGGGACTAACAAATTCAACAAGTTCAATGACTTCAACATGCGAGCTCTCAAAAAGGAACAAGTTTCCAACACTTAAGCAATTTTAAGCTTGGTTCAACGCTGAGGTTCAACCCAAAAAAGTCCATCAGCAAGTTCCAAACAAAGGATTTAACCATTGAACCATTGAACCCCACTTCAAAAAGTTCAAAGGTTCAATGGGTTCAAAGGTTCAATGAAGTCAGAAAGATTAAAGAGTTAAGCGCTTCTGCAAAAGTTCAAAGTTTAACTAATTCGGCAAGTTCAACAGCTTCAAAAAAGATTTAGAAAAGAAGAAAGATTGAACCCATTGAACCTTAACCAAAATGGTTCAAAGGTTCAAGGTTCAATGAGTTCAATCAAAGTTTGAAGAGTTGTTTCAAATTAATAGCTCAAAGAGGTTGGTTCAAATGGTCAATTGAATAAGCGGAACACAGTATTGAACCGTTGAACCATTAAACCATTATTGGTTCAATCGATCAGTTCAAAGGAGTCCCCCAAAGCCGAAAGGGCAAGTGCCCTTGTGGAGGGTAGAGAACATTTGTGCAAGGATCAAAGAGAAGGCTGAAAGGGTAAGGAATTCCTTCAGAGTTTTTGTGTGAAGAAATTACCCAGTAAAGAAACCAAAGGATATCCTTCAAAAATATTTTCCACGGAAGAATTTCACAAAGGAAATCCTTCAGACAAAATGTTCAAAGGAATTCTTTTGGATATTTTGTCCAAAGGTCTGAAGGAATTCCTTCGAACATTTTGTCTGAAGGATTTGAAGAAGAAGGCCGCTTGAAAGATCCCGAAGGGCAAGTACCCTTGCAGGGGGCTCCTAGCACCCAAAAAATGGACCTTTCTCAAATCCCGAAGGGACACTTTCCCTTTAGGTTGTTCCAAAGATATAAAGCTGAAGGAATTTCAAGGCTTCAAAGGAACTTAGAAAAATAAAGGATTCAAAGAACAAAGGATGAACCAATGAACCGATTGAACCTTGAACCCAAAGAGTTCAAAGTTCAATGGTTCACAGGTTCAACAGTTCAAAGAAAGCTCTAAACAAAGGAAAGAAGCATAAGTTTCTAGAGACTAGTTCAAAGAGATGGTTCAATTGAAGAGCAAAGAAAGGATTGAACCAAGAAAGTGAATGAACCAAGGAAGCGATGAAACAAATAAATTGATAAGACCACCCGAACCGAATGAACCATTGACCCAATGAATTTTCATGGCTCAAAGGTTCATGGTTCAAAGTGATCCAAGTGACCAGCAGCTAGTGACGTCCCCGCGGATGTCAAGTTTAAGGTAATGAAATATCTGTTAATTTTCAAATATGGCATGAAACCTGAAAAAAACCAAGAGACCAATTGAAGAGAGAGCCTAAGAGCTCAAGTTACAATAGGGAAGAGGAGAAAGCTATAGGAGATATTTAAATATCTACAAAGGAGTTATTTTTAGTAGGTGAAATAGTCCACCAAGTAGACATCTGAGCACAACAAATCAAGGACGCAGCCTATTTTTCTTCCATGAAGTAAAGGAAAAGTGGATAGCTATGCAAATAAGAAGGAAAGGACTAAACGGCCTACACTTTGGAGGAGACATATGAGATGAATTGGCACGCCACAATTAAGGTCGATGCACTATTTTAAAGCATGGTCCCTTGATAGAATTGAAAATACATTCAAGGCATTAAATGCAACATTGGTTGTTCCATGGAAGAAAGTGTCAAGCCTTTCTTGGCTGATATATATTGTAAACTCTTGTTTTATGCAAAAGAGATCTTTTTGATATAGAAGCAAAACTCTGCCAAAATTGAAAGGCGATTACTGAGACTTTGAGCTTAGATTGTTGATCATATTTCTTTGTATGAACAAGAAAGCAGGTTACTTTCAGACTTTGTGCTATTATAGCTTGTGTCATTTTAGGAGATTGTTCTTATGTCTATTTCCTAGAAGCATTCTTGTCCATTTCAAGAAATAAGTAGAACTAGTGGAAGTAATCAAGAAGGTGTCCTGAAGCTAACTGTGGATAGACTTTGTGCTACCACAATTGTCTTTAGTGTGTCTATTTGTTTGTCTCTATGTAAAGGATCTTGGGATGACTTTGTGCCCCCATTATCCTTCATATTTCACTCTTTGGAAAATTGAGGTGAAGACTTTATGCTATACATCATTCTGTTGGTTACTGCGCCCTTGTTACCTATTAGTTACCTATCAGAGAGAACTCATGTTGTCTACTTCAAGACCACTTCTAAAAGAAGAGAAGTGCCTTTAGTGATTTCACTAGGATTTCTCTTTTGTCTCTGAACATCATCTCTGAAAAAAGAGAGATGGATGATGTAGTCCTACCCGTGAGTGTTATTTTTTGCTTATATATGTGTGTGTGTGTGTGTGTGTGTGTGTGTGTGTGTGTGTGTGTGTGTGTGTGTAGCCCCGTATATTTATAGGGAACCTCTTCTTGATGAGAGGAGAGATTGGTCCCCTTTTGATGTGGTAAACCGGCACACTAGGCTGACCAATTTCCTTATGCTGTGGTTGAAGAGACCTATTTTGCTCATCAATTAGCTGGTGACAAAATATTCAACCAACAATCACAAAGGCTAAATTTTTTTTTTTTTTTTTTAATTTTTTAATATTCAATAATATATTAATTGGGGGTATCTTTAGATACCTAATTTGGTCTTATAAATTTTACAATCCTTGTTTACTTGCCATAGATCACATATATGCCACTAATACTCAAAAATATTATGAGGATCTTATAAATGATGTTTAGCATCACACAAAATGAAATGAGTCTATATGTTTGCATAAAATGGGTAGTGCTCTGCAACAGAGAAAATATTAGAGGCTATTTATAACCAGAAGGCTATAAGTAGGTTTTTTCAATTTTGAAAATGGTTATTTCTATGAAAATATACATAGGTTAAATAGCTTTAATTTTCTACAATTTCATAGTTCAGAACATAGATTCACCTTATAGATATACTTGATCCTATTTCAGGACATAGACTCATCAGATTTAGTATACATGTATGGGTATGATTCACTAAGAAATTATACGAGACATGTATAAGTTAGTCTAAAATTGCCAGGTGTATATATATGTATGTAGATATTTATATGTGTGTGTGTACATACATACATACATATATACACTTGGAAATTCTAGACTAATCTATACATGTCTCATATAATTTATTACAGACATACACACACACACACACACACACACACACACACACACACACATGATAACAACCACCTAGGACACAACAAGCTTAATGTAATAATTAGATTTTACTGTAAAAATATTTTGAATATTATTTGGTACCACATGCTCTTGCTCTTCCTTCTATAGGGTTTTTAATAACTAAAAAACTTAATAATAAATAATTTTTAAATCTAATGTTTATTTTACTTCTAGTATTGAATGTGATGCAAGTGGGATAAAAATTACGGGTATCGAGGTTTAGATTTTCCCTCATTTTTTAGTGAAGTGACATCAACATATTGAGAGGCCCTAAGCTAAAATTTAATATTAGTCCAACATGTCACTCGTGAGATTAATAGAAGTTGTTCGAATACATATGTAATGGTTTTTCAATTTTTCTTATCATTTATGCAAGCTCTTGGCAGAAGTGAATCTCTATAGTTAGAAGATTGGGATGAAAGGTTGGAAACAAAGGTGCAAACTTTTTAGAGTTGGTTTCCCTATAATTGAAAGGTATGGACTTATGTTTTTTCAGTTTTAAAGATTAAGAGTAGTTGTTTGCATGCACAGTCACATGTCTTGAAATGAATAAATATAATAATATGTTCCCTAAAAAATATTTATTTAAAGATATTTTATAAAAACACTATGCATGTTGGTTTTCTTATAAATTTCATGTATATCTATAAATATTTTCCATAAACTTAAAATCTATGAAATGGATATTTTTGAGTTACTCAGAAATATGATTGAAATGATCATGAGGATTTGTTGCATTTATTTATTTTAATTAAAATAAGTATCTTGTATGCCATTATTTTTTAGAAGAAATGAGTTTGTTGTTTGTTTAAAATAAGAGTGTGGTAAAGACCAACCACATAATATAATTCATTTTGTTCTTTGTGAATTATTTAAAAGAATTATCTTCCATGCCATTATTTCTGAAAGAAAATTAGTTTCTTGTTTGTTGAAAAGAAGTATGTGGTAAAGACCAACCATATAATATAATTCATTTTGTTCTTTGCACATTGTTTAAAAGAATTATCTTTCATGCCATTATTTCTCAGAAGAAAGCACTTTCTTGTTTGTTTAGGGTTTATGGTGATAAAACTAAATACCAACGAAATAATATATTAAATTGTGTAAAAAATTATGACAAAAAATCATGGTATAGAGTATAGATAATAAACCGATTATGCGACTATAGGGCAAGACAACTATGAAAAAAGAGGATGACATAACTAAAAATATATAATTGCCACCTTAAGTTTATTGTGTCCTAAGTTTACTAAAAAAGTATATATAGTCTTGTCATATGGCCCCATAGTCGGTTTATTATTTATACTTTGTACCTTATTTTTTTGTCATTATTTTTGTTATACTCAGTTTATTATATTATTCGATTGGTCTTTACCTCATACTTCTTTTAAACAAATAAGCAACTAATTTTCTCTAAAAAATAATAGCATGCACAATAATTCTATGAAAATCAATGATAACATAACTAAAAAATATAATTATTACCTTAAGTTTATTGTGTCCTTAGTGGGTCATATATATATATATATATATATATATATATATATATATATATATATATATATATATATATATATATATATAAAACATAGGATTTTGAAATTCGAGAACGCTGGTTGAAGATAATGTAAAGTATATAAATGATCAATTTTGATATAGTGGTTTATCTTTATTAAACATCTTGCTAAAATGTTTGAGAAACTTTTGTTCAAAATACGTATTTGATCATTTGACATGGTCAAAATTGAAAATATTGATTTCATATATATATATATATATATATAATGGTAAATAGGTCATAATCAAATACATGAAATTCAAATCCATACAAATTCTTATATATAACTCATAGGGTCAGGAATTTGTATGGATATGAGTTTCATGTATTTGATTATGACCTATTTACCATTTTATTGAAAGTGGCATGAGGATTGTGAAATAATAAATTAGGCAAGATCTCAACTTTGATACTTGTAGCTTTAATTCAATCTACAGTGCATTCAATGCCAAAAATAAAATAAATATTAGGTTTAGAAATTACTTATTATTAAGTTTTTTAGTTATTAAAACCATATAGAAGGAAGAGCATGTGGTGCCAAAGAATATTCAAAACATTTTTATAGTTTTAAAATTACAAACTATATAATAAGGTCTATCAAAATGTTTGAAGTGTGACTTGTGGTTTGTACTCAAATTATACTAAGTAATACACATGATCTTACCGTATGTAATCCACAAAAGAATCTTAGAGCCTCATGATCATACTGCATTTTATTTTTAAATAGTTAAGGTAATAATTATATTCTAGTTGACATGATTTTTTAGTTGAAATAAATAAAAAATTGATTAGCCAATATGGATGTGGTTAACACATTTTTACAGCCTTTATTATATAGCTTATAATTTTAAAACTATGAAAATGTTTTAAATTTTTTTCGTTATGTCATCCTTTCTTTTCATAGTTGTCAAAGAGTATAAATAATAAACTAATTATTCCAAATAATATTAAGAACATTTTCATATTTTTAAAATTACAAAGTATATAATAAGATTTGCCAAAATGTCTTAACCATATCCATATTGGCCTTTCAAATATTATAATTATTACCTTAAAGGTGATTGTGCCCTAAGTGGTCCTTATCACTCACACACACACATAGACACATGAAAATTGAGCATCAAGGGTTTCATATATTTGATTATGGCCTATTTACCCTTTTTTGAATGTGGCATGAGGATCACAAAAGAATAATGCATGGATTTTTTAGATTGTTAGTTGTTATTTTAGTATGCTTGTAAAGAGGATGAAATTGTTAATTTTTATACATAATGATGGTTATATAAGTATTTTGTTTCATATTAAATAATTTGATGCATTGTATTTTTAAAATCATAAAAATTAAGAAGTATTTGAGCTCAATTGTATAAAATATTTATTTTAACATATTTTAATAAATGTCAAACTAGAATCTAGGTTCAAATGATTTAGGTGGAGATGTTTAAGGTTGTGATGATGATCAAAGTAGTGAGGCTACTCCTTCACATGGTATCTCTCGAGGTGTCCAATTCTTTCATGGTCACATGGTTACTAACATATTTGTTAGGTCATTTAACTGGGGAACTTGTGTTTCCTTGCATTTTTATGACAATGACCCTGCCTTTTGTAATGTTCTCAACTCTTTCCCTGATAAATCTTTAAATTTTCATGTAAATAGAGGATGGATGGGAACACATTGGAGGAATCATCCTTGTGGACAAGGCATTCCAAATGAGCCCCCTTAACACATGCATGTTTCCATTCAACCTAATGAGAATAATGTTCCATTACCTGAGCCACCTCAACATGAAAATATTCTTGAATCAATTTCAAAATTGCATCACAATGAAATTGTTCCACTTAACACTAATATTCCACCCTTTGATCCTAAAAAACTTGCTTCTTTTAGTAGGAAACATGCTAGTAGCCCTTCAAAACAACCTATGGAGGTCAGAATGTTAAAAAATGTTAAGTTGGAGGTAGATGATTTTAAATGGGCCTCGACCTACTTGATGAAAACTTCTATTACTTCTATGGAGTATACTGATTACTTGATTTATAAGGGTGTCCCTTTAATAAATTTGGTTTTTGATACAGACTCTGATTAAAACTTAAATTCTTGCATTGAAATTTTTGTTAATACTTAGTTTTAAATATTATCTTGATATTTTTAAGTATGTTGATATTATTTTTGGTAGTTTTGATATATACATGATAGTATTTTATTTCCTATAGAATAATATGATTGAATAGTTTACTCTTTACTGAACAATTATAGAACACAAATGAATTTTAATGTTTTATAATAATTTTTTAATTTTTTCTATATGTTGATCATGTTTTATATTATACATGATAGTATTTTATTTCCTACAGAATAATATGATTGAATGATTTAATCTTTACTAAAAAATTATGGAAACACAGATGAATTTTAATGTTTTATAATATTTTTTTAATTTGTTTCTATATATTTATCATGTTTTATCCTTTCTAAAATCAATAAATAAATATATGTAACATGATGAAGATTTAGGATGAGCTTGAAGGAGAGGTTGAAATGATTTTTTTTCTTTTGTTATCCTTCATGTCATAAAAGTATGGTTCTTTGGGGCTCTTTTTGTGTAGTATATACAGTAAGATCATGTGCAGTACATAATATACATTGAGTACAGACCTTTGTAAGTCTTTGAAAATACTAATCTAATATATGAAAGGGATATCAAGAGATTGATTTATAAGAGACTAATATATAAGTATACGTTGAGTCTTTTTATATCTTGGTTACTTTTATTTCATTTTTTTTTCCTTCTTTTCAGCTATATAGATATAAAAGAGATATCAAGAGATTGATAAAACACTTTGATAGAATCAAAAATATTTCCTTCAAGAGATTTCCTCTTCTATAGGATTTACTATGTTAATAGGTTATATTATATTATTTTAAATATAATCACATATATTTGATAATTGAGATATAAACTATAAAATAAGGTCCGTCCAAATGTCTTAACCATATCCATAATTAGCAATGAAATTTCAAATATTTTTTTATTATAATTAACAACCCATGCTAACCAAAATAATATTATTAACTTAAACTAGCTATGGGGCCATAGGGCAAGACAACTATGAAAAGCAAGAAAGACAAGCCAATATCTTTCAAGAAATGTTTTTCAGGAAAATTATCATTATATTTATTCATTTCAAAATAGATGAATGTGCATGAAAATAACTATTATAAGTATTTTTTTATTAATATAATATGTCTATAATAGTTATAAACTCTATTATAGGGATACATATGTATTCGAGCATAAGTAAGTTAAATATATATGTGATAGTTTATTGATTTTTCTAGTCATTGATGCAAGCTATTGGCATAAGTGAAGCTCTGATAATCAGAATATTGGGATGAGAGGTTGAAAACAAAGGTGTAAATAATTTTTAAGTTGGTTTCTTTGTGATTTCAAGGCATGGATTTATGTTTATTTTATTTTGAAGATCGAGAGAAGTTGTTTGCATGCATAGTCACTTGTCTTGAAATGAATAAGTATAATGATAATGTCTTAACCATATCTATAATCATTAATGATAAGGTTTACCAAAATATTTTAATCATATCCATAATCAATAATGGCCTTTCAAATATTTTTCTATTTCAATTAACAAACCATGCCAACCAAAATATAATTATTACCTTAACATTATTGTGTCCTAAGTCACAAATGATCCTTAACACATTTATAAAACTGATTACAACAAACATGCTCTTTCTTCTATATAGTTTTAATAATAATAAAAAACATATTAATAAATATTTTTCAAACCTAATTTTTACTTTATTTCTAGTATTAAACGCAGTGTAGGTGGAATTAAAGATACGAGGATCAAAGTTTAGTTTTTACCTTATTTTTTAGTGAATTGGCATCATCATGTTAAGGGGCCCCAAGGTACAATTTAGTATTGGTCTAACACATCACCCATGAGATTAATGAAATTTTCTCGAATACATGTGTGATGTTTTTCTCAAAAAAATTAGTCATTTATACAAGTTATTATTAGAAGTGAATTTGTTGGTCCAATATAGATATTTAAAGTTCATTACACTATAGATACCTCAAATAAAGTTGGTATAAAATAACAAGGGAACACTATAATACACTTATCATCTCTATAATAGAGTTTGAAATTATTATATACATGTTCTCTTAATAAAATAGAACATAAAAATACACCTATTTGGTATAAAATAACAAGGGAACATAAAATATACATATGCATCTCTAGAATAGAGTTTACAACTATTATAGACATGTTCTTTTAATCAAATAAAAATAAAAATACATAAATTACCTCTTAATTATTTATATACTCTACACTATCTTCAACAAGCTTTCTCAAAACCCTGATAAATCTCAAAATTGATCACAAAATTTATTGTCCCTACTCGATCAACCTCAGATTTTAGATGCCTAAATTTCAAATTTCAACATACAAATTTTCTTTATTTTGTTCTTGATAATTATTATTTTCATTCTCTTCAAAAATATTTGAACTTAAATCTATTATTACAAAACTATAGTGTGTTTAAATAATTATTAGTAAATCCTCTTCTTTTAGGTGTTCGCTGCCAAATTGCTAGAGATCTATTAAATGAAAAATTGATGGTATTATATCTAGTTGTATAGAGCATCAATCAAGTCTCTATTTTTTATCGAGTTTGTTTCTTAACTTTGAATTTAAAATTTACAATGCACTAAAAAATTTCTCATCTTCCACGGAGCCCAAAATCATTGTTTGGCATAAATTAGTAAGATTAAAATATTTTGAGATACCGTCACATTGTATTTCACTCAAACTTAAGGTGGCCCCATAGTCTAGTGATCGAGCCATCTTCAAAATCATGGTCCAAAATTTGTTGTGTCAAATCAAACAGACTATTCCCTTAGCTTTAGCAAATCTAAAATGCTTTCAGTTTGTTCACCATTTAATTTTATGCTCTTGCAGAAGTGTTGGGCCAATGTTTTGATTTTATTTTGAAAATATGATGAGCTAATATTTTTCCAATAATGAGGGTACATCAAAGCCAAAGATTATAGTAGTTCATCCTTAGAAAATGATATCTAATCTCTAAAGAAAAACATTTTTGCAATTTCCTTCAATGTGTAACTTATAGAGGATACAACCTCAAGGAATTGATCCCTTGTAATAAGAACTTCTTTGAGTCTATTAGATTGACCAACTATGTCAAAAGTGTGAGTTGTGATCTGTAATCAATTTATACTAAGTACTACACATGATCTTACCATGTGTATTGCACAAAAAGAGTCTTGGAGCCTCATGATCATATTGTGTTTTATTTTTAAATGTTTAATATAATAAGTATATTTTGGTTGGCATGGTTTGTTAATTGAAATAAAAAATATTTGAAATGTCAATATGGACATGGTTAAGATATTTTGCAGATATTATTATATAGTTTATAATTTTAAAACTATAAAAATGTTTTGAATATTTTTTCATTTATGTCATCCTCACTTTTTATAGTTATCTTTCCCTATGGTCCCATAGTTGGTTTATATTCTATACTCTAATTTTTTGTCATTATTTTTGTTATACTAAATCTATTATATTATATGGTTGGTCTTTACCACATATTTCTTTTAAACAAATAAGAAATTGATTTATTTTTAAAAATAATGATATGCATGATACTTATTTTAAACAATACACACAGAACAAACTAAATAAGCATAATAGAGCCTCATGATCATACTATATTTTTTTTTTAAATATTTAAGATAATAATTATATTCTGATTGGCATGGTTTGTTAATTGAAATAAAAAAAATGTTTGAAAGGTCATTATTGATTATGGATATGGTCAAGACATTTTGATAGAACTTATCATTATTGACTATGGATATGGTTAAGACATTTTGATAGAACTTATCATTATTGGCTATGGATATGGTTAAGACATTTGAAAAACATTATTTTGAGCAAATATATTTAGAGAAATGATTTTTAGGAAACTTATCATTATATGTATTCATTAATTCATTATAGTTTTTTTAATCAATTTATTATATTATCTAGTTTGTCTTTACCACATACTTATTTTAAACAAATAAAAAAGATTTCCTCTAAAGAAAAATGACATGTAAGATACTTATTTTAAACAATGCACAAGGAATAAACAAAATAAATGTAACAGAGCCTTGTGGTCATATTGTATTTTGTTTTTAAATGTTTAAGGCAATAATTATATTTTGGTTGGCATGGTTTGTTAATTGAAATAAAAAATATTTGAAAGGCCAATATGGATGTAATTAAGACATTTTGGCAGACCTTATTATATTGTTTATAATTTTAAAATTATAAAAATATTTTAAATATTTTTTTAGTTATGTCATCCTTATTTTCATAGTTGTTTTGTCCTATGGCCCCATAGTTGGTTTATAATCTATACTCTGACTTTTTGTCATAATTTTTGCTACACTTAGTTTATTATATTATCTTATTGGTGTTTTGAGAGACTTAATAGGTTTTTACTAAATTTATACTTAATCACATGGACATCAAATTTAGCACTTAAAAATGACAAATTTAAACTTTAAAAATAATGAAAAATTTAATTGTTAAAAAGAAGGAACCGTAAATAATATCTTGACTTTATACTTCTCATTCTCTAACTTCTTTTTCCATTGGTTTTTTCACCATTATTTTTTGATTTGACTATGATGCTTTATTCACCAGCTATTTATAATTTTTTTAAAAGAGATAATATAAATCGCCAGTCAATTTATACCGACATGACAATTTTTTCAAAGATTCACCAATAGAATTATACCTGAAATCTAGGATTCGCCAAAATTTTATAGTAAGCTTTAAGGGGTCCCTTCTTAAAATTATCCCTACTATACAATGTAGATATAAACCACCATGACCATTACAATCCACAACAACAATTTTCATACATGATAAAGGCCATAAAAATTTAGATACCAACCCATAATGATGAAAGATTAAACATCCACAACACAAACATGCTTTCAATATGGTATGCAAACATTGATTTCCAACTAGTAGTCTCCTGCTACACAGTGTTCAAGTATAAATCATAATCTACAAAAAAATATGAAATTACCACCATATGTTGACTAGAATATCAATTACAATTACAATTGATAACTCAACCATGGTTGTATATAAAAAAATTATCATAGAAACTATTGTTAACTATAATATATGTACATATGAGTCATGCCACATGCTATTAAAAGTCCCCCGAACATGATTTATCCATACATTTCTTACTCTATCTATTGGAAAACAAATATATAATGTGTGTTTCCAAACACTATAATCACAAATCCAAATCCATTATTCATTTATGCATATATAAATGACCCTTCTTTCTAGATACACTGCCACTCATTGACGTTGCATGAATTTGGTCTTTTATAAATCAAAGGAAAAATAATTAGTGAAAAGAGAGAAAGGCACATGAAATTATTTTTGTATTCCCCCATTTATCTTTTATCCCTCATGTTGACTCGGTAACATATGAGGCTTTTTGTTGGGAAGAGTGTTTATTTTATAATCCATTTCACAAAATTACAGTGGACATTGGTTTAACTAATAAGAAATTTTTACACATTGAACACAAATAAGAAATTTATACCTTCCATGGCATGTTGATCAAATGATTACAAAATTTGACAATAGAGGCAATGTAAGCAATGATGATAGTGACATGCAAGCAAATACCTAAAAGGATATGGAACTATAAGAATGAGAAATTTTGTCTCGCATGCACCCATTATTTAACTCTAGATTGAGATGGGTTAATATAGTATAGGGTTAAGAATATAGAAATGAATAAGCACAAAGATGTTAAATAGATCTATAGCATGATAGTTAATATGCAAACTCAGATAAATAATGTTCTGAATTTAAATGTTGAGATACACTAAAAATAAAAAGTATATCTATTGATTAATATTATAATGAATTAGAAATAAGAGAATTTATTCTATTTTACTATGTATATATAGATATGATATGGAAAATGATGGAAGTATATTGGATATGGATTTTGGATCAATCATCAAATTTTGAAAATTTACATTTTGTGGCCTCGAACACTTGCATCAGACTTGGATAGTTGCATCAACATTGGTATTTGAGTTGGACATATGTGTCTAGAATAATGATTGGATCTATATGTGACTACCTATAACCTTCTAATTTTTCTATCACATTTTCTCTGGTGTTTTCATATCTCATGCATAGGTTGTCACTCTTTGTTAAATGATCAAACCCTAATCTCTTCACCCTTTGAGTGCCTGTGGTAAAAATGGGTTAATGGGCACACAATGTTGAGTTGCCCCTAGGATCCTTCTATTAATAAGCACTATCTATATAGTTAATACTCTGAAGAGGGCCTCATACTACATGTTATATTGTGTGTAGATAAGGATGCAATGTGTGATAAACAAATACAAAAGTGACCAATCTTGTAACTTGGAAAATATGGCTCATGGAATGCTCATTTTATACTTTAGACCTATAGATAGGTTGTCCCTATGATTGACATTTAAATAAGAAAGAATATGGAATCTTTGCTAATTTGAATGCTTGAATGAATGATTTTGGTAAGTTGCCTTGTGAGTTGTTAGGTCTATGCTAGGTGAGGAATGAATGAGGATTGATCTTGTATATATGCCAACCCCTTTTAAAAATATCTCACATTAAATACTTAGGATGACCATAAGGATATGTTTCATTTGTAAATTTGATGACTTTAGTGAACTAGACACTTGTTTTAGCATAGGACACTAGCGTCAAAGTAGGTGTCTTGAAACACAAGTATCTTAGAATCTAGAAAATAGGTACAGGTCCTAAACTTACAAATGATTACGATAAGCAGGTTTATAGTATTTTGAGTAGCATAAAAGGCATAATCATTACAATAACATATGGTTAGATTAAGATATAATCAATAGGCATAAGAGATAGTGGGTGTGAGCCTTTCATTAGCAAGAAGGTCTAAGAACCAAAGGGTATAACCATTATAATTACTTGCCAAGTATATAAGACTAATGGAATATATAATTCATATTTAGTGTCTAAATTTCCCCCATTTTAATCTAGTAATGAAATTACTAGTTTGAAAGAAAAATGAATACATGCCTGGTGTGTAGAATACACCTTGCCTTTGCATGAGCCCAATTTGAGTACTTCATTGGTGACTAACCTAAAATCAAGAGCATGTTACAATATATAATTAATGCATATAATTTGAAATTGAAAGAATTTGAAATGCTTGAAAGTAAAAGAACAAGGTTAGAATCACACATGTGAATCGATGTAACTGTCTTGCCTTTTAAAAATTTAATTTGAAAATATGTTTCGTTATGAATCATTGAAAGTAGGATTAGGACAAATGTAAAACCTGCAAGTGCATACATATATAAATATTAAAGGAAAACTTCCCCCCAACCTTGGAGAAAATGTAATTTGCTACCTGATAGTTGATATTAGCTCAATCATGTAACCCAATTAAACTTATAACCTAGTAAGCATGAGTGATCCAAGTCAACACATGTTATAAATCTTGTGATGGTCTATGATTTAATCATTCCATCCTATAAACTTGTAAATATTGAGTGATATATTAATCACGTAAACCTTACCAAAATTCAAACTAACTACTATAGTAGATTGGCTCAATAACAATTTGTAAAAGTCCATCTGGATGTATATTAAAGTTCATAGAATTGTTTAAAAAATGGAAAATTGATTTGATTTTGTTTTCATAAGGTGTTCTTTTACATGGCATATGCACCTCATATATGTTTCAAGTTGAAACATGGGTATAACAATGGTACCAACATATATAATTATACCATAAATGTGTATCTTAATCATATAACTATGCATTTAGCCAATTTAAAAAAATTATGCGTGTGGAAGACATGTTCCCATGACACGCTTCCACTGAAATCTAAAATTGTGAAGGTATGAAAGCAATGCCTATATGACATGAACCCACTAATTTGTCACTTCTTTTGAGGTGAGGGGAAGTAAAAATCAGTAGTTACCTTACCTCAAAAGGATAAGATAAATATATAATTTATGTATGGATCATGTAGCATATAGGAGTAGTATGTCTAGGTAGATATAGCAATGATGTACATAGTATGTGATCACATCAAATAATAATATGAATGATGTGAATCATGGAAATGCCTATATAGTAATGGTACAATCTCAACAAGTAATCAAGTACACACATAAGAACACTCAAAAGTGATTCAAAATGCAATGAACCATGGATACCTCAAACAAGGGACATGTTAAAATGACACACAATCAAAGGGAATGACTTATTCAAATGTTCATAGGACAAAAAATGACATATTCAAATGTCATAATGGGCAAACAAATGCACTGGGGTCATAATCAAAGAAACATGTTCAAATGATTGAAAAATCAAATCAAAACACTCAAGGAAGTGTGAAAAGGAAAGCATGGAATATAAACAACCAACATAAACATATCATACTAGACCCTAGATATATGTGATATAAAAAAATGTTAAGTGCAAAGCATATCAATTACACTATGAAAGGTATAAGCATGGATAAAGGCATGTGTAAGTATATAAGTTCAAACATGATAATGGAAAATGATCATAGAAAGATACAACCTGAGTATATCATGATCAAATAAATGGATGTCCCCAACATACTAATAATGTGAGTAAAGGGAAGTCCCAAAATCCATATGTGAATATATCATGTGTCTGGGTATGCCTTTATCACACTCAAAATATGCATGAAACACATATGTATATATAAATAGATGATATGCTATCTACCAACATGAAAATAACAATATAGATGCCAAGGAACATGTATGAGTTGATTTTTTTTTTTTTTTTTTAATTTTTAAAATATTGGAAAAGAAAAGACTATCCTATGATCTCATTTAATGGATGCTCATAAGTATCTCCTCATTAGGAACTTACTGCAATAAATTTGTGATAATTCCAAACATCATATATAGGTGTAATATCTAGAATTATAAGATATGTAATGCTTTATATATATATAGGACTTTATTATTATTAAGATACATTAGAAGGAGTATGGGTTTGTGGAACCCATCTCTGAATGTTCTATGGTTTTTTTGAAGTATCAATAATACGAACATGTTTAGTTGTTCTAGATATATGAATATGGCATGAAGTAGACAAGGATTCCATGGAATATACTATGTGTCTATAATTTCAATGGTCTCTCAATTATTGGATGCCTAGGAAATGGGATTTCTTATTGCTTATTTTTTTTTTTAGGATTAACCTTAGCAGGTTTGATAATTAACCACCTAGGTATAAATTTCTATTGTTCAAGTGAATATTTATATGTAATTTTATAAACTATAATTACCCTATTGGCATGAATGTATTTAACATGCCCATGCACTATAGAAGATATTACATGTAGTTTATGTATCCAAGATCATCTTAATAGCTTATCAAAAACACTTGTGTAAGGTATAACAGAAAAGGTAGTAACCACAAGCATTATGCCCGCCTATAAAGGAAAGTCAATCTCACCAAAAAATTATTTTGAGGTCCCATCAAATGTTCTAACTGATTTAGTCAAAGGATGTAAATCATCATGTGTATAACCCAAATGCATAAGTAATTTCATAGTGCAAATGTTCTCACTTGCATCATTATCAATCATAAAACTATGTAGTCTAGTGATCAAGGTATGCTCAAATGAATAAGGAACAAAGATTTGAGTCGTCATCCACAATCTCATTATCATCAAAAGTAATAGGAGGTCTATGAACCATAGGAGGTGTATGTCATGTATAATTAAAAATAACCCCATCTAATGGTTGCTCATAATATGATGGATGAGGATTTGAATTATATGCCATTTTCACTTTTGGTTTTTTCTTAGAATGGTATTGCAAAGGATTTCTTCTAATTTTGGTGATCACTAAGTTGTGAACTCAATTCCTTTAGAGTATCATCAAATGTAATTTTTTGATCATCAATAAGGTCTTGGATCTTATAATTCAAGGTAAAACACTAGTTCATAGAATGCCCAGGGCCTTGGTGATAGTAACAATAAACATTTGAATCATATCCTTTGGGTAGAGGTTAACTTATATCAACCTATATAAGATAAGGGAGAGATATGAGGTGATGCTCTACAAGTTTCAAAAGTAACAAAACTAGAGATTCAAGTATCTCTGTAAATTATCTTCTTCGTGTATGAGATAAGACAAACCAATTAGGTTATTGTAACTCTATATTAACTATAGTAGTTTTTTATTTTTTAGGTTTTATAGGCTTTACCTTATAACTTGGTTTGATAATGAACTTGGTATTTGATGTAGTCAATGTGTTTACTACATATTTAAGTTTGTTTAATAAGATAAGTTTCATTTCATGACCATGAATAATATGGCACAAGTCATCAAAATATTTAAACTTTTTGAAAATAATAAACTCATGTAATGGGGAAAGAAAACTTTGCCTAAAGATGTGTTGAGGCTCTTTGTCTACAATTAGATTGGTCATTTTATCCAACATTATCTTGTACCTTAAAACATATTCAATGATTGGTTTATTGGCTCCTTTTTATATTTTTGCAATTTGGGCATAGGAAACCTTTTTGGTAATATTAATAGAGAAGTTTTCTAAAACTTGATCTTTAATAGGTTTGAATTATTTTACTCATTGGATTGGTAAGTCATAGAACCACCCTTGAGAATAGTCATTGAGGCTCCTTGGAAATAGTTTAGTCAAAATTTTATCATTGGAGGCATAATAAAGGCATGCCACATAGAATGATCAAAGATGGTTTTTAGAATCACCCTTACCATTCATAACATGTGAACTTAGGTGTAACAAAACTAGTTGGTAAGGGGTATAAATATACCTCAGGTGCAATAGGATTATATAACACTTGTGAATCAGTAGCATAAGGTGATTTCATAGAATTTTGCTTAATATTTATGACCTTAACTTGAAAAACTTTTATAGTTTGGACAAGAGCTTGCACCTCTTAGTCATTAAGGTTTGAATCTTGGGAAATTTAACAAAAGAGATGTACCCATAGTTTGAGTGGATATAGGCATTGAAATTGGTATTTGGGTTAAAGTATTCATGTTTCCCATGTAAGATGTAGTAATAGTAAGATTTATTTTGAAGAACAAGGGTGTAAACACATATCCCATGCCCACATTATAATTATGAATCGATGTTGTTACCAAGGGGAGGGTCTTTGGTATATAATTAGTTGTAGTACCACCTAAATCTTTACTATAATATATGAGGAAGCCTTAGGTTTAGCATGCTTACTGATTTTATCTATTATAACATACAAAAATGCATTTATTAAGCCCTTATTGTTACTAATATGAGTAACTAGTGATTATTTAACTTCCATTTCTAAATGAGTTTTTATTAACATTTTCCATTGCTTATAAATGAAAAATGCCAAATTTAAAACAAATTAAAACAATAAAAAAATAAGAAACCCTAAGCTAAATTAGGTTTGTATATAGAGGTACAGAGGTTGGTTTCACCAAATATTTAACCCCAAATTTAGATGGGTCAATATGGGATAGGGTTAATAATATAGAAATGAATAAACACATGGGAAATAAATATATCTATAATAAACAAATTAATATTTAAACTCAGATAAATAATGTTCTAAATTTAAATGCTGAGATATGCTAAAAATATAAAATAAAACTATTGATTGATATTGTAATGAAGTAGAAAAAAAGTACTTAGTTTATTATGGGCATGTAGATCTTATCTAGAATAAATTATAAATAGAATGGATTTGGATTCTGGATCAATTGTCATATTCTTGTAATTTACATTTTTTGGCCTTAGACACATGCATCAAACCTAGATAATTAATTTAATGTCGGTATCTATGATGGATGCAAGTGTCCAATATAAAATAGTGACTATATCTAGATGAGACCACCTAGAACCTTCTAGGTTTTATTTCACCTCTAATCTAGTGTGTTCAAATCTCATGCATAGGCTATTGCTCTTTGTCAAGATCAAACCCTAGCTTCCTCACCCTTGGAGTGACTATGGTAAAAATGGGTTATTGGGCACACCATGTTGAGTTTCCCCAAGGAACCCTCTATCAATAAGCACTGACTACATAGTTAATACTATTAATATGGTCCCAAACTTATGTAGTTCTCCCCTATGTCTTATCTTATGTGTGTATAAGGATGGAATGTGTGATAAGCATGTACATAGAGAAACCTAGCTTGTAACATGGTAAATATGGCTCATGGAATGCTCATCATTACTTTAGACCTGTAGACGGGTTATCCCTTTGACTAATATTAAAATAGGGAAGTTTTGATCACTTTAATGTTGAATTAAATGTATTTTGTAAGTTGCCTTATGATTTATTAGGTCTATGCTAGGTGAAGAATGAAAGAGTGTTGATTTTGTATATATACCAATTCCTTTTGTAAATATCTCACATTAAATCACTTAATACAACCATAAAGATATGTCTAACTTAAAAATTTGATGAATATAGGTCATTGGACACTTAATTTAGCACAAGATAGTAGCATCGACATAGGTGTCTAACCAGGACGCAAGTGTTTAGGAAGCTATAAAATAGGTATAGATCCAAAACATGCATAAGAAGATAATAAGTAGGTTTATAGCATTTTGAACAACACAAAAGAATTATCCATTATAATAACATATGTTCAGACTAAAATATAATCAATAGGCACAATATATAGTGGGTGTGAGCCTTTTGACAATAGGAGGGTCTAGGAATTAAAGGGTATAACCATGATAATTACTTTCCAAGTATACAAGACTTAGGTGTTATATTATTTAGATTTATTGTCCAGACCATCATGAATAACTAGAGTAATTGGCATCGACACCTTTGGCATTTGTGACTTCAACAACAACCATAATTAGAACCATACAGAGCTGTTTCTCAACTTACTCACAAAAACACCATAGTTTATAGATTCACATATGTACAACCACCCAAATTCCATATTATGAGTACTCATCCAAGTCATTTCTAAATGAGTTGTCAAATAAATAATAAACATCATTTATAATTATTGTATACCATGCCCACAAAAAAACCTAGGCTGCACCATTGAAGATGTTTTTTTAGGGAATAAAACAACATAGAAATAATACTTGAATAGTAGTATAAAGTGTAGAATAAATGGGCTCACAAGCGGTAAAAATTCTCCCTTACTTTTAATCACTCTAGTTGGTTTAATAACAGTTAACATAAATGCATCAACTATAAATTCAAACCTTCACATTCCTATCTAGTAAATGAATGCACTTGAGGATTAAACACTAGCAAATTTCTAAGAAAAAATGAGACTTATCGAATATGTGCTTATTGATGAAATCAAATTCACTGGACCAAATATGCTTAGCTATATAATTGATTGCTTGCATGAAGTATTCCTTAAAAAAAAGATATTTTGGTGGTTACCTAATTATTCATGTTAGGCATTTGGGCCAACTTCCCCCTATGAATGACATACCAATATATTTAGGAAGGTCATTTAGTCACACACTATGTCAAATATTTGACACAATTACAACATTAAAAATAAACTTCCGTCAATAATGATGCACCACACAAAAAATGTAATTAATAAATTTATTGACTAACATCAAAAATGTAGAACTGACAAAAGAGGACTTGAATATGCTTGTGTCAATAATAGAATCCTTCATTCCTCCATAATAACAATAAGCATTTAAAATTTCAACACATTTTTATGCAACTAACAACTTGGATACATTACATAATGAGCAAATGCTAAAAAAAATAAACATTGTAATCATAATATATAAAGTAGAATAGATCAAACATCAAAACAAACCTAACCACAATGACACTCAACTAGAATCAACAATGCTACTATGTAAAAGACAATACATTATGTTAACATCCAATCTATGGGTTAAAACAATATTAGTTAATAGACAAATTGGAAAAATTGTTCACATTTTTTATAATCCATATTCCCAACCACCTACCTTACCCATATATGTCATCATTTCATTAAAATGATACTCTAGCCCTTGATGGGATATCATGCATCCAACACATATGCCAATTCCACCTATTACAAGGGGTAATCATTGGCAAATTCACCTAAAAATGGCATAGTATGTAACTATAAATAAAGCACATGGATTGACTTTCAATAAGGAAATAATTGATGTTGATAATACATATCGTCAAAGATTGACCTTCACTACAATATCAAGAGTGTGTTCGTTGAATGATTTGTATATCTCCCCTACATTGATGTTCAATTGGATGTAAAAATACAAGACACTAAATATGTAATACTTAGAAAATAAGAGAATACAAGACTCAGTACAAAAGCTTCTCCACAACATCTCTAAAAAATGTAAGCTCTATCAAAAAAATTAATAAAATAAATTAGCAAATATTTTATCTTCATTACTATTAGTTATCCAAATTACATCCAATGGAGGTTAGATTTGTTTAATTCAGACCCATACTTGGACTAAAATGGGAATGGTCTAAGGTTATGGGATGCCTATAACTAGACTAGACTTATAGGATTTTTTATGAGGCTAGCTCCTCATATTATATAATTTGGACCTTTATATATAAAATCTAAAACTAGTTGGGGTGAAAAGAGTCAAGAAATTTTCATAAATTAAAACTTATTCTAATATGTAGTGATTCACTATGAATTTATCAGATCTACTCTTGAACTTAGACTCTTCAACACACTAATAAACTTATGAAAGAAGCTAATGTAATACTTACTATAGTTTCTATGCAATGATATTTCATATAGATGTTAGTTTGATGCACTCAAACTAGGGAGCAATGAAAATAAGGTCTGGTTGAAGACACTTAAATTTGGCTATCCATTATATCTTTGAGAGATCAATGCTAAGACACATTATATGACCTATAAAGAAAGTTATTAGCACTTGGGCTGATTTTGGACATGCAAGAGGAAAATAACAATCACATTTGCATATTAAACAAACACAAAAAACTAAATACATATTAGCAAATGATTGTAAAATACTCTATTCACTACTCCAAGAGGTGTCGAATACAATTTTGGTAGAGTCTAATCGTACCATCCTGAGGGATGCAAAATAATAGCTCAAAGGATATATTTATAGAATAAAAGAAGCAAGAGAGAGGGATTTTTTGGTGCCCAAAAGGGAATCAAATGAGCTTAAATCCATTTGAAAAGTTGTTACAATTGCCTCCAAAAATTAAGCTCATTCAAACCCTTCCTGATTGATCTAGGTCACTCCAGTTGCTTGCATCATTATATTATTCTCTTAGTGATGCTCTATGGCAGCTACAATGGTGGGATCAAGTTTTTTTTATCTAAGTTTTGGCATCAATATAGTTATAATAATCGTATCCATCTTTTAGATTTTTTTTATTGTTAATTGCTCCTTATTAGTTTGTTATGGCATTCATGCTACTAGATTTGGTCATGAAGCTATTGAAATCTATGTGTCTGCATTTATTTTCCAAGCCATATGACACTAGTTACTCTTCATGAGGACCAGATCCTCATATCTTGAAAGTGAGAGAGCTGGGTTATCTATAATTTGAGTGGTGGTTCATTGAGTCATGACTGTGTTTGAAAGATGAGAATCCCCTACCATATCTCATTTATTTTCCCTTGCAAAGTCTTAATGGCACTATTCAATCCCAAAATATCCACTCCTATCCCAATCTAGATAATTTTTTAGCTTTATTCCATTCATACTTGCTCACCTTGGTTGGAAACTAACCCTTTGACCTCTGTCTAAGTCACTTAAGGTCACCTTTATTTGATTAGCTGTCAAAAACTAACTTATATCATTGACCTCTTAACTCATCTCACTCCATTGATCTACCTGATGTGAATGAACATGATCCATAGATCCTTTGCCAAGATTCACATGCTTATACCACTTGTCGATCATGCCTTTATACTTAGGTTTCACTGACTCCTTAAATTATTCACATATCATTAATCTGCTTGATGCCAATGAATGTGATCCATTGATATGTCTAGGCCCATTATCTTGTCTTTACCTATTTTCCATTATATTTGATTCAATCACCTGATATTTTGACACTTGTCAATCCTATGCTCAGTTGGGGATCCCTTTATCAAATTTTTAATGCAAATGGATATTTCATGAGCTCAAATTTTGATGCATGTGTAACTATATTTGGGATATTTTAACTTCAACAGTTATTCATCATGGCTTGAATTTGATGTCTACACACCTATCACCACCCTACCAAGTCAACTTTGTCATAACAAATTGGCTAATGTAATTATGTCTTCAGGGAAATTATTATAGAATAATTTCCCCAAAATATTTTTCTTTGTATATTTTGTCAAAAATTTATCTTTGGGCTTTGTGTATTGAGAAAAATTTCTAAAATAAATGAGGTCTTTGAGGAAATTATCGTGGGACAATTTTCTCAAAATAATTTAGTTTACCTTATCTTTGCCTTAGATAATTTCTTGTAGATAAAATGTCTGATAGAATTCATGTCTTCAGGATATCTGTCTTGGATAAAATGTTCGAAAGAAATTATACTTAGTCTTTTGTCTCAAAATAAATTCTCCAAAATAATTATGTCTTTGGGAAAACTATGTAGAAAGTTTTCTTGAAAGAAATCTGACACTTAGGTTGAAAAATACCCTTCAAGATTTTTGTTTGGTTCACTTTGTCAAAGAATGATCCTTTAGGAAAAGTATTTTAGACAAATATCTCCAAAATATAACCTTTATAGCTTTTGTCTAGGACTTTCTTCAAATAAATGACCCATTCAGGAGTTTTGTTTTGGACAAAATGTCTAAAACAGTTCCCAATACTTAGCCAAAAAACCCAAAATAATTCTTTTGAAAGAATTCTAACACTTAGCCAAATGAAAAGAATAATTTATCTGAGGGAATTATGCCTTGTAATTTTGTTTCAATATTTGTGTGGAATAATATCTCTGAGGGAATTCTGAATGCTCTATCACTTGGCCAAAAGTAGAAATATTTGGCTAAGTGTAAACTTAGGCCTTATTTTGGACCTATTCATACAACTGTTCAGCATCATGAAAACCTACTTGGACCCCTCAAATTTCAATGTTGACCCTACTTCTAAGCCACTTGATCCACTCAATAATTGGTACACTACTCATGTAATTAAATTGGTCAAAATCTTGGTATGTGGGCCAAAATGGCCAACAGTTTTGGTGACTTCGCTAACTTGACTAGCCTGCTAATTATGAAACATAAACATTGATCAAGCTTGCTTATGATGATTAATCAAATGAAAATCTACTTAAAAATAGACTTTGTTTGAATTTTGAAAAGACTTTTTGGAGTAAGGCTGGGGGGTGGCGGGAGAATAAAAAATCAACATAAGACAAAGCAACAACCTAAACTACAAACAAAATAAATAAAATTAGTAATGTGTAAAAGCACTTGGAAGAAAAGACAGACGTGTCTACTAATGTAAAAGGGGAAAGATATGAATATAGCATCAGAACTTGAGATACCTCCCATTGATAGGGAGGGTAAGTCTCTACCCATTCAATTTGGAAAGCTCAAAGGTATTGCTTTTTTTACTAGTGATGACATAGGGTCCACTTCAAACGCTGTCAAACTTGGAGTGTTTTCTTGGTTTTACACAATCCTCATCCCATTTGAGGACTATGTCACCTTGTTGAAAGGTATTTGATGAAGATATTTTATCAAAAATAATGTTGACTTACTACTAGTTATAACACATGGTATGCATGGCATCATCTCTTATCTCTTCTAATTCTATCAGATCATTCATCCTTACCTCCATTGCATCACTTTCTAGAAGCTCTAGCTAGTGTGCAAGTTACAAAGCTCAAAGCTACAGTGAGAAAGGCAGCCTTATTTCTATTCCATAGACTAAGAAATAAGGTGAATTAATAATGGCCTTCTTGGGGGTGATCTTATCAGACCATAAGGTAGTCTTCATCTTTGTATGCCAAGATCTTTGATTATCTTCCATTATTCTCTTAATGACTGAATCAGGTTCTTATTAGTGGACTCAGCGAGTCCATTACCCTATGGATAATAATGTGATGAAGATTTTAGGTAGATACCTTTCTCAAGAGACTACTCACATACCTTTGCACTATTGAATCCCAAAGCATTATTTGATATTATAGTGGAAGGTGCTCCAAAATGGGTGATTAGGATCTCATAGAACTCAAGTACAAAGTTTTAATTTACTTTATTCAAGGGAACTACTTCCACCCATTTGGTGAAGTATTATATAGATGTTAAGACCCACTTATGGTTAGCACTTTATGGAGGATTAATCATTCCAATTAAGTCTAAACCCAATTACATGAAAGGTTGTTCAACATGAATAGGCTTCTGTGGCATAGTAGCTAGTTTCTATTTCCCTATAAATATTGCACATTTTGCACACTTATTAACCAATGCATGTGTATATATGAATAAATTAGGCCAAAAATAAATATATATAATGATTTTTTAAGTTGTGTTCCTAGCTACAAAATGGCCTCTTAAAGGACTATGATGAAATTCCTTGAGAAGCTTATCAAATTAGTTAGTTTCAACACATCTTAAGAGCATATCTCCAATGTCTTTTTTGAACAACACTCCATCAATCATAATGTATGGCATTGATTGCATCCTAAAGTGTGTTATTTTTAATTTATTAAAACCAATTAGACACTCTCCTATTTAGATAAATTTAGCAATATCCTATGTCCAATGTTGAGTATTTTCAGGTCCATGCTGAGTGTCTTGAATTACCAAAACTATCTCCTTTTTTTCTCTTACATCTTCTACAAGATGTTCACATAGTCCCTTACCTTAGACTATATTTTTTACCTTTACTTCAATTTCATACTCCATACACTTAGTGACCCATCCATCTTTGTTTTTGTTTAAGTCTTTGTTGAGGATAAAATTTGTCACATTGGATGAGCTACCATTAGTATAATCATATTGCTTGAAACCAGATGTCTAAATTTCTTCAAACTTATTACAATATAAAGTACATGTTTTTTAATAAATATATATCTTTATTTATAACTTGCCAAATCTTGGCTAAATAAATCAATAGGTTACTCCAGACCTTCATCGTTCTACTGCATAAGCATAGCTGAAATTGCATCTAATGTAGAGAAGGCATACAAATATAATTCCTTGTTGAAATTTAGATTTAGAAGTGTGGGGGCATGATATATCGCCTCTTTGATGGCCTCAAATATTTTCTTACCTTCTCTTGTCTATGTGAACTCTTTTCCTTCTATCAACATATGAGTGAAAGGCTTGACCATATTTACAAATCTTGAAATGAACCTCTTGATGAAGTTGATCTTGCCCAAGAAGATCTAAAATCCCTTCTTGTGTTTAGGTAGTGATAGAATAAGGATTGCATATATCCTCTATGGATCAATGGAAAGATCATCTTTGGATACCATATGCCCAAGAAGTCTTCCTTCATGAACTAAAAAAATGCATTTCTTTGGATTCAAATAAACTAGAAATTATCTTCATCTATCAAAAATAACTCTCAAGTGTGTTAGGTGATCATTAGGATTATTTGATAATATTTTTATATCATCAAGATAAACTAAAACCATATCATTCAAAATACCATGAAAAGTAACATCCATTATTTTTTGGAAGGTGGATCCAACATTAGAGAGTCCAAAGGACATTTTACATTATGCATAGGTGCCCCATTTTATAGTGAAGGTAGTATTAAGCCTATCTTCCTCTTTAACCATGATCTGATTATAGCCATAATAGCCATTAAGTAATGAGAACCTTTTAAAACCTACTACCTTTTACAAAATTTGATCCATGGAGGGTAGTGGGTAATGATCTTTCAGTGAGGTCCCTGAAGTCAACACATAAATGAATCTCTCCATTATTTTTCCTCACTAGCACAAGGTTTGCCACCCAAGAGGAATGCTTAATTGGAAATATTATCCTTGATGTAATCAATCTATGGAGTTCTCTTCTCTTGAGATTCTCCACTCTTGGGTTGACAGGCCTCTAATTCTATCTGATTGGTTTAGCATCCAGTTCAAGCTCAATAGTATTTTTACTCCCAAGAAAATATATCATAAAATTCTCTCCACTATTTTTCCTCTCTTCAACAACTTGACCCTAAAGATCTATATCTTTTCATAGTGTTTTTCCTTAGCTGAGATGAATGCTTTCCCATTTCTTACTTGGTCATATTCATTAAAGATGATTTATAATGTCATAATCCCTTTGGGTATCTTATTAGACCTCAATTATACTATTTTATCATCATATTAATTTTGGAACTTGCCCTGATTCTTGTGGCATAATTTTACCTCTTGTATTAGAAAACATATGATTTTATCATCATTTTCAAAGACTTTCCAACTCACCTCATTGTCAATTATATATGGTCTACATATAACCTTGACCTTATCTTGGCTTTATTTGCCTTTAACTCCTTTTTCTATATCATATTGATAACCAATGGATATAAGACTATCTGCATGTTGGTTTGCTTCTCTTGGTATGGACTGGATATTAAATGCCAGGGAATCTTCCATGAGGTCCCATAGTGCTTATACGCTTTCAAATGGTAATTCTTAACTGCACTTAGACCTCTCACTTGTTTCACTACAATCTCACTTTCACCCTTGGCTTGGAGGATCTTAACACCTCTCTTTCTTACTTCTTGCAAACCATGCAAAATATATTCATAGTCAACTATATTTGAGGTGAAATTAAATTGGAGTCTTGCAACAGAATGATAATTTTGACCTGAGGATGAAATCAACATGGATCCCACTCCACTTCCATTCTTTTACCTTGATCCATCAAAGAACAAAGTCCATATACCATCATCTTCTTGAGTAGTTTAGTTAAGTAAGGTATAACAACACCTTCTTCATGAATATAGTACACTCCTATGTATGTCTCTTTAATGTTGATATATAGATCAAATCCATGGTTATCATCTACCCACTCATCCAAGTATAGATCTGATATACCTTCAATATGATTAAGGGGTTCTTATTCAACAACCTCTTCAAATATGGCACAGTTGGTATTTACAAAATTAGGCATATAGGGTTCTAGGTGGAACCTGGAGATAGGCTCAGATATTATAGTGACTTTGGTTCCATATTTAGTTCTAAAAACCATGCATGACCAATTATATGATAAATATCCCCCAATATTAGCATTAAAGTCTAGACACAAGCATAGGGTAAAATATGGAGGTAGGTATACCACCATTACATCTTGATTAATGACATAATTTGGACAGGTAGCTAATGTAATCTATAAATCTTTTAAGATGCCTAATGTCTTAGTGGGGGATCCATCCAATCAGAGAACACCTTTTTTTTAGGCACATATTTGATCCCAATCCTATCTTCTATGGATTTAAGCATCACTAAGATTGAAGCACCTAATTCTATCATGTAATTATGTACTAAACAATCCCCTATGATGATTGACAGATAAAATGGGGGGGTGGGGGTGGGGTGGGCGGGGCTCAAAAACCTTAGAAGGATGAATAATATTTTGAGATTGAATTTTTCTTAGAATTTGACGGGGAACTTGGTTAGGGGCTTGGTTAGGCTAATTATTATTTATGAAAATAGCATTCACTTTATCAGCTATCTTTTCCACATGATAAAGTTTGGAGAGATATTGCTAGAGAATCTACTTTTACCCCAGGATAGATAGAGCATCATACATGGACATAGTTACATTAGCCTTCTTCAAATGATCCATAATATTAAAAGGAAGATTAGTACCTTTGGACTGCACCTTGGAAGTAGGAACATCATTTGGCATTTGAGTAATATGAAGAACAAAGTAGGACTTTTATTGTTGTCCATGAGGTTGGGGAACTTGTTGATTTGTAGGAGCTTTAGCATCTACATCTAATGAAGTAGGTTTTTGACTAGTCTATGGAGATGATGAAGAAATCTTAGATTGCCCCAAGTTATCCTTTAACATCCTCTTCTTAGCCCTTTTTTGAGCTGTAATTGGTTCATTCATCCTTTGTGAATCTTGTCCCATATTAGTTATTACATGCTTAAACACATATTCCATTTCTTGAAAATTCATGTATGTGGTATCAGCTGGGGATTTACCCATGCTCCATTATTGTTGGCTTTGAGCTTCTGATAATGACAAGGAAAGATTGTTGGCTTGACTCATTTGGGCAGATTTTGGTGAAAGAGGCATCATATCATGACCTTCAAATGAAAGATCATGATGTCAAACAAGGTCTTGATACATGTCTCCAGTAGTGGCCATCACCATTTCATTGGACTATCCCTCTAACTACCATTGACCTTCTTGATCAGAGTTATTATGAGTGAGCACAATAGCTCTAGAATTACTTGGAGCATTAGGATTGTGTTGCCTTGACTAAGGCTTCTACCCTTGTACTTGATGATTAGATTGATAGGGTGGCCTATTGTACTTATAATTATGATTAGTATTTTGGTATGGCCTATATGGTGGAGCTTGTTGCCTCTTCATTGCAACCAACTTGTTATTTTGAACTTTGAGAAGACTCTCTATCTTCCTTACTCTATCAATTTTCTCACCTTATATTTGATAAAACTTTTTTGAATCTATAACTGGAGTAATAGTTGGGATGGGAGGATGTATCTTTCAGAAGAGAGGCATTGGTGGCCTTGAAGCTAACTTGCCTACTTGTATAAGAAAATTTTCAGCCTTAATTGCTACTTCAATAGCTCTAGGTAGGGTTTTCCCTCCCATGGATTAAATCATCATAGCTATATTTGAATTAAGAGCCTTAAAATAGTACATAAAAGCATAGTTGGGCATAGGCTTGATCACTACAAGAATTCTATTCTAGGTCTTCTAGAATTTGTAGTTGAAATCCACCTTGAATTTATGATTGGATATGTTGATTGTTGTAAGTTGTTATCCAAGTGAAAGATGATCACTCTTGTATTCAAAGTGCTTACACAAAACCTCTCCAAACTCATCCTAGCTATTAAATGACATAGGGACCAATATTATGTACCACTAAAGTACTTTTCTTTTGAAAAAAATTGTTAACAACCTCATTGCCACATTTTCTGGAGTCACATGATGCACTAAATAAAGGTTATAAATATCTACAATATGTTCTATAGGAGTGACTATATTTTCTCCTGTAAAATAGGTAAGAGCCTTCGGAGTTGAGACTGGGATATCATCCCATTGAGAAAGATTCAAAGGACTACCACCATTGAATGGAACAAAGGATTCCATTCTAGGAACAAGCATCCGATGTATGGGATTTATAACAATGTTTGACTAAATAATAATAGCTTGAATAAGAGGATTTTGGTAAATAATAAGGGGAATAAAAGGGGTAGGTGTAGGTTTTGATTGAGAGGATTTTTTCATCTTTATTGATTGGAAATATATCTCAAAGAAATTTGTCTCCTTCTCTTTTACAGAGGATCTTGTGAAAACTCTAAGGGGCATGAAAATATGCAAATCTAGAAATGAGACTCTAAAATTTGCTATTATACTCAAATGTGCAAAATTATGTAAATAGGTGGTCCCACTGGGTGTGCTAGAGTTGTTAGTTATCCATATTACACCCAATGGAAGTCAAATTTGTTCAAATCTAACCCATACTTGGACTAACATGGGAATGGTCTAAGGCTATGGGATGCATATAACTAGACCAAACCTCAAGGATTTTTTATGAGGATAGATCCTCTGATTTTATAATTTGGACCTTTATTTTTGAAACCTAAAATTGGTTGGAATGAAAAGAGTCAAGAAATTTTCATAAAGTAAAACCTACTTTAATATGTGGTGATGCACCATGAATTTATTAGATCCACTCTTAAACTCAGACTCTTTAACACACTAATGGACTTATGAAATAAGCTAATGCAATGCTTACTCTAGTTTATATTCAATAGTATTTCATATAGAGGTTAGTTTGATGCACTTGGACAAGGGTGCAATGAAAGTAACGTCTGGTTGAAGACACTTAAAATTTGGTTGTCCACTATATCTTTGAGAGATCAATGCTAAGACACATTATATGACCTAAAAATAAAGTTATTAGAACTTAGGTTGAGTTTGGACATGAAAAAAGAAAATAATAATAACATTTGCATATTAAACAAACACAAAACACTAAATATAGATTAGTAAATGACTGTAAAATACTCTATTCATTACTCTAAGAGGTGTCAAATACAATTCTTGTAGAGTCTAGTCATACCAGCTTGAAGGATGCAAAATATTATATTGAAGGATATATTTAAATAATAAAATAAGTAAGAGAGAGGGAGTTTTTTGGCACTTAAAATGGAATCAAACATGCTTAAATCCATTCAAACCCTTCTTGATTGATCTAGGTTAGTCCAGTCCATTGAATCATTACATTATTCTCTTAGTGGTGCTCTATGGTAGCTAAAATAGTGATATCAAGTTGGTTTTAGCTAATTTTTGGCATCAATATAGTTATAACAATTGAATCTATCTATTAGAGTATTGTTTTGTTGTTAACTGCTCCTTATTAGTGTATCGTGGCATGCAAGAGTGGAGAGAAGGGTCACTTTCATGTAGTTGGATTTGGTGATAAATTCATTAAAATTTATATGTCTACCTTTTCTTTCCATCCCATCTACCATGTATTACTTATCATGAGGATTAGACCCTCATATCTTGAAAGTGATAGAGTTGTGCCATATGTACTTTAAGCAGTGGTTTGTTGAGTCATGATTGTGTTTGAAAGATGAGAAACCCTTACCATATCTCATTTATCTACCCCTATAGAGTCTTAATGGCACCATCTAATCCTAAAATATCTATTCTTATCCCAATATAGATCATGTTTGAGCTTGATTCCATTCATACTTACCTTGGTTGGAAACTGACCCTTCAACCTCTGTCTAAGTCACCTGGGGTCACCTTCATTTTATTGGTCATTGAAAACTAACTCAAATCATTAACCTTTTAACTCATCTCACTCTGTTGATCTACCTAATGTGAATAATCATGATCTATAGATCTTCTACCAAGATTCACGTGCTTGTGCCACTTGTCAATCATGCCTTTATACTTAGGGTTTATTGACTCCTTGACTTGCTCATGTGTCGTTGATCTACCTGATGTAAATGAATATGATCCGTTGATCTATTTGGGCCCACTATTATGTCTTTACTTTCTTTCTATTATATTTGATCTAGGTATCCAAGATTTGGACATTTGTCAAACCTATGCGTAGTCAGGGACCCCTTTGTTGATTTTTGAATACAAATGGCTATTTCATGAGCTCAAATTTTAATTTTCACACAACCATACTTTGTATATTTTAACTCCAATGGTTATTCATTAGGGCTTGAATTTGATGTCTCCACACCTGTCACCACCCTACTAGATCAAATTTGCTGAAATAAATTGGCTGATGTAATTATGTCTTCAAGGAAATTATTACAGAATAATTTTCTCAAAAGAATTTGCTTTATATATTTTGTTAGAACTTTATCTTCAAGATTTGTGTATCATAAAAAATGTTTGAAATAAATCAGGTCTTCATGTAAATTATCATGGGACAATTTTTCCAAAAAAAATTAGTTTGCCTTTGCTTTGGACAATTTCTTGTAGACAAAATGTACAATAAAATTTATATCTTTAGGATCTTTGTCTTAGATAAAATGTCTGAAAGAAATCATACTTAATATTTTTCCTCAGAACAAATTCTCTTAAATAATTATGCCTTTGGGAAAATTGTGTGGACAATTTTCCCAAAATAAATATGATACTTAGCTTGAAAAATACCCTTTGTGTTATATCTTAATTCCTCGCTAGACTATTCATGGATATCTGCAGTTAACAATTCAGATTTGGTGATATTTCTAACTAAAATTATAAATTATGCTATTTTAGAGATAAATAAATATTGTTTAATTAAATGATAATTCATGATTGCTTAGTATGATCTGGTTTATATATGTATTTTTATTTTTAAGCATATTAATGAATTGTTATAATTATATATTGTTGATTATGATTAGCATGTGTTATAACCTAACTACATGTGTGTTGTGAAGTGGATGCAGGAGAATTCTTCCCTCAAGTATATCAGAGGGAGAGCATCATCGAAGAGGATGTTGTAGATGGAAATTTCATAGGTTGACAGAGAGCTAGCAAAACCCTACACACACACACACACAGAGTAATTAGTCATGGTAGAAATGCATTAAAATAACTTGTTTATTGGTGCTTTTGATTACTTGCTTAAAGTATTGCTTGTTGAGGTTTACCAGAGGAGCTAAAATTATCGTAATGAATTTCTTTATGTTTTTAGCATGTATTGTCATTAATATGTTAGGAATAATTTTGGCTAAGATAAATTGAAATACGAGTTATGTTTATTTTTTCAAAAATTGTCATTTAATTTTTTATAACATATTCCGATGTGCATTTAATTTAATAAATCATGATAAATGAACATTCCATATTATAGTTATTAAAAAAAAGAAATTATTGTGAAAAGGAAATTTAAAAAGGGGAGAATTATTTTATATATATATATATATATATATAATTAAATAAATAAAAGTGGGAAATGTCTAAATAAAATAAAGCAAAAAGAAAGAAAATATAAAAAAAAAAGAAAAATAAAAAAGTAATAAGAAATAAAAATAAAAGCAATAAATAAAACCAAAAGACATGAGTGTTTTTATTTTTAAAGGAATAAAATTGAGAAGGAAAACATCACCTCATGTTTTTAAGAGAGAAATAATTGAATGAAAATAGGGAGAATTATTACATTGGAAAGTGAGAGAGCACATAGGGGCAACATTTTCAAAAGGAAACCACAAAGAAAAAATAGAGGGCATGTTTCTCATAAGTTTTAGGTAGGTATCATTTTGTTTTGATTCATACAAGTATCTAAGTTATTTTACAATTGTTTATAGACTAAATATGTATATAAATACCTATAATGAATTATATACTTGTTATTCAACCACATAACAATGTCTAAAATAACGATTACTTGATTTTAGGAAACTGTAATGGTCAAAAATATAAATTAAAATTATGCATCAAAACATAGCAGGGGATTATGTAAACAAAATATCCAATTCCCATACTCCTCAACATTTCCCCACTTTAGTTTATCTATTTAGATATGCTTGGTGATTTGTAAACACCTTGGTTTTAAATAGTAGTAGTTTGGGGAAAGTGGTGGTGGGATTTGTAAACAACCATTACCGTATCTTCTTACAATTGCTTCTTCTGCTTCTGCAATCTTAGCTTTTTTAGTTGAACCACACCAAGCCTATTTCCATGTCAAGTTATGCTCTTTTCTTTTCTTTAACTCAGCCCAAGAGAAACATCACCACCATTCTTTTTAGCTCAACTATTTTAACTCAAGCAGAACTGTGTTCCATTTTAGTCAAGGTTTTCAACGGACTTTAAAAGCCCCTCTACATTTTCAAAATACTTCTAATATGCTTTTATCTCCATGTCTGGAAAGGGCATACATATCATGTATATGTACTATGGTCATGTTTCTTTCTAGGAGTCTGAGCCCTTAATGCCTAGTTCCTACATTTAACAATTATATTGTGAGAGTGACTTTTTTCAATTCCATCATGAGTTTCATTATATGTTGGCCAGGGCTTATGTGATTTTACAATTTTGTGAATTTACAATAAGGGTAAAGGGAGTCCCATATTTGATTGGTTAGTAATTTATAAATGGTTTTACAGTTAGTTGGTCATTCTATTCATCTTTGGCATCGACTTACCACAAATTCCCAACTTAATCTATTTAATTTATGATTCCCAATTGGGTGATTCTCACAATGGTAAGTGGAAGGGCAATCTATTGTTAAATCTCACTTTGGCAATGAGGCATCACCTTATTTTGTCTTTTCCAACCATATAAGCAAGTTTCATCTCATTTTATTATGCCCTTTTATTTTATTTGTGGTGTCATTCTACTGTTTTACATTTTTCCCAGTGAAGTTGAGTATTTGGGTAACTATAAATATATCCTCTCTTAAAAATAATGCTCTACAGTTCCTATATAGTGCATATAGTATGGCATATAGTGAAATTATATCAAAATGGTAATATTGGACATAGTAGGGAGCTTTATTTACACATAGCGAATTATTATGGGTTTAATATGATATAAAAATTGATATATAATATTTTTCACAATATCAAACATAGATTACATATAGATAACTAATTTATCTTATTATGTGGCGAAGGTGGATGGATATAAAGTTAGATATATGTATAAATAAAGTTATATTTGGTAATATGGGATAAGTTATCAATGTTTGGCTATGATATATCTGCAATAATTTTTTCCCTGGTAAAATTCACTTTAATTTAGAGTTATTTTACCTTGAGGGATTAGTCATAAATCTAGTTATTGTTAAACATAGAACAGATGAATCATACGAGTTGAACGGTGGAACATAGCTACTCTCTAATGTGAGTTAAACTTTGAGGAGCTTTTACATCCTTTATTATATAGAAAACTATTATAAGGAGTTTCATAATGTTTTTAATTATGACTGTTTATATAATTAAAAACTTGGGGTAGATTCCTTCAGCTATTATTCTTGAGTGAAACATTAACAAAAAAATTTAAGGAATAATTAAGTTGATTAGTGAATGATTACTTATTAACCCCAAAAAATAAATTGATGTTAAAATGGGTTACTTGTGTTTCAGGAAAATAAATTTTGGTTTTTCTAGTTATTGCAATAAGCATGTTTTAGGGATAACTATTTCATTAGCTGATTTATATGCTTAGTAGTTTCAATTAAAACACTAAACTGTGGTTTAAAAATTGCATAATATTGGAATATCTACTTGTGGTTTACATTAGGATGTGCTAATGTTTGTATGTGGAGATTATACATGTCGTTCCTTAGATGATTTGTTTAAACATTAAGTTACATAGGAATCATGATCTATAACATTTACAACAAGATTCTAAAAGCAATGAGTCATTAGGGTGCAAAGTCATAACGAGATTTATTAATTAGCTGACTCAAAATTAATAATATGAATGACTACTTGTCTTATGTACTCAGTATGGAATACTTGTATGAAAATTGTATACTATGATTGTGTTAAAAGTATAGTTATACTTAGTGATTAATGGTGTATCATGATGCATGTTTTTATGTTAAGATAACTTAGCATGTTTGTATGTAGAATATACCCAATTGGTATAATATTTTACTATTTACTTATTATTATCTACATGGTCCAATTGGGTCTTCAAATTTATAAATTTGGTTTATATGGTGTTATGTAGTTAAAAACCTATGATAGTATGAGATATCATAAGGTAGTACAGTATAAAAGTATGTTGTACCTAGGTGGTACTTACTGTAGCTATTATACCTAACTCATATATGCATTTATCTATATACATACTTGTTATTGTTATGTACTGTGTGTCTTTTTACAATTGATAGACTTATGTATACATGCATGTAAACTCTAAAAAATTAGCAAATGCTATGTTGGAATGTTATAGTGTTCCATAGGAATGATGACTTACCTTATTATATATAGTTACTTATATAACATGTGCGTTTCCATGTATTTGAGACTACATATGATTGATTACAAAAATATGGTAGTTAAGTCATAGAACATGAGACTATGGTAGTATGAGATGCCATAGGATGTAGATAATTATAAACCAATTATATTATTGAATTCTACAGTTAAATTATATGTCTACTCAAGTGGTATTTTTTTAATCATTATTTCTAGTATGGGATAAAATAAATAGAAGATTCATGCATATGTTAGATGGACTTAATGTGTATGTTGTTATTACTCCTATATATAGCATGTCTTGTGATACATTTGATAATAAGATGTAAGTTGATGAATCTCGTGGTTAAATTGTATTTGACCAATTTACATTGCTAATATAGAGTAAAGAGTGAGGCAAACTTCACTAGCTTGTTGACATTGTAACATTAGATGAAGGCAATCTGATCAAGTGGTGTGCATAAAATTGATTGATCTAAATCATTATCATTTATTATTTTTAAAGCTTTAGACCAAAGTATGTCTAGTGAGAAATTATCATTTCATGAGTATGGTTCACATGTTAGTATAATATCTTGTAATAAAATATATTTTTATGATACCGTGCATGTTTAGTTTAGAATCATACAGCACACAGGTACTTACTAGTCTCTCTAGATTTTTGCATCATCAATATCTACTAATATGTGAACGGAGGGTCATTCCCTAATGGTATTAATGTGTGGGATCATTGGGTCATGGTTGGTGAGGTAAATCACTCAGATAATGCTCTCCCTTCCCATAACAATACTACTATTGAGGCGACACTTGAGATTGCCACAGATACTCCAGAGTCTAGGGAACTCATGTTCCGAGGAGTTAAATATCTAAGTTATATACATTGTATTAGATTGAATATTATTATTAATTATTGCCTTGAAGAATTATAATTAATTAATATTGTATGATGGTAGTAAAGATTACAGAGTTGCATCAATCATGGCTGAGTTGTTGTAGTACTTTATATATTCATTTTATGTAGCATCTTCATGACATTAGAGATCTGTTATATAATATGGGTACTTACTATTATCACTTGAATATATGTGATCTATATTTAGATTCTCGAGTGTAATATAATTATGGTATATATGTTTAATTAAAAAAAATCACGTATTTCTATGTCTAATCCAATAGGCTTATTACATGTGATATCAAAGCTGTGGCTTAAACTATAAAACCTAATGAGTCCATTAGCATTTTCATGTCTTTTATTCATCGGTGTGAACCTAGTATCATGAATCATTGCACTATAACTTGGACTTGTGGTGTCTCAATGTGGAACCATGTTACACCATGATTAGAGCTTTATGACAATCATAAAATGTGTATGAGACATTTAGTGTGTGCCTTAAGAGCACTCGTATTTATTTGAGTTATTTAGAAGATTGATTATTGAGTGTCCCATTGGTGATGGTGTGTATGAGACATTTAGTGGGTGCCTTAAGAGCACTCGTATTCCTTTGAGTTATTTAGAAGATGAGTATATAACATAGTTCATGAGTTATAAATAAAACTTTCTACCATAGTTTGATCACTTAAACAAACACTTTGAGAGTCACTAAAATTTTTATTGATTAAGTCACCTTATCATTGTGATTATTTATTAAGCTCAGGATGCTTCTCTTAAATTTATGTGCTTTAGTTTTTGTGTCTCTCAATTACTAAACCCAGGAGTGGAAAATATTATAAGACCATTTTTCTTATAGTACCACCTTAGATGGTGGAAAATCTTCTTAGTAGAGTGTGATTGTATTGCTTGATAATTCCATTATGATAGGAGTTTGTTTATGGAATTTACACTCTTAATATATGTGGTGTCATCCTTATTAGTTGTCTTAGAGATGAATCGATATGATTTTATTCTCTTCGACAAAACTGTGATGTTGTTGGAAGGAGTCTTTTATGCATGATGTTGATTTAGTAATCTCCTAAATGAGAACTTTTTTTTAATGTTGTTTGATTGTACTCCCTTGGATATTGTGGGAGAATGTTTTCTACTCTTGGTGAGAGATAAGTTTTAAGATTGGATGGATGGACACATCTTTATGATGGCATATATCTCTCCTAGTTATAGAAATAGATTGAGATATCATACTTACAAGATTGGGTAAGTAGGCAGTGTTTGGCAACATTGAGTTGCGATGTTTTTCATTTACCTAGTGAAGGTATGTAAGAGCTTTTGAGATGATAGTTATCTATATTTTACATTTATCTATTTGGAGTAATTACCTAATCTAACTTTTGAATTTAAGACCATGTGAGGTGGAAAACCTTGATTCATATAATTATATACGAAGAATTATAAGTTGATTATAATTAGTATTATTCACCCTTGTGATTGATACCGATCTCTTTTGTTGAACACATGTTTTAAAGAGAGATTTTTATACCTTTTGCTAGAATTGAGTAGGGTATAGGATGTGTGGAACATCTTGTCAATCTAGGGGTTGGAATAGACTTTCAACTTATTATGTGCTAGTTGAGCAAGGAGATATTATTTTGTTTATTTCCCTAGAAGGTTGAAAGAATAGTGTGAGTCTTGACCTATGTATGTTATGTTAATTTTAACATTATTTTCTCTTAATTATGAATATAACTCTATAAGTCAAGGCCATGAAATATGATACTATTTATGAGTGGCTAGAAGTAGCTTGATACAATTATGGATTTATTGTGTGATTTCTTTCTAGAATCATTTAGCATATAACTTTGCTTCATTGATCTGATAGCATAAAATTGTGATTTTTTGAAATTCATTATGCACATTTTAAGATCATTAAGTTGTGGAGACTTAAGGGAAGAGTGGTGAATTAGGAACGTGAGTTTTAAATGATAGGATGGTATCCTACTTAGCCTCACATTAACTTAAATTATTGGTACTGAGTTGGATCGATATGCAGACTTGTCAAATCCAAGATTTGATAAATGAAACTTGTCAAATTTAGTTATATGGCCATACGCACATATATGATGGATCAAGATTATATATAGACAAGTACTCCATGATTTATGTATAATTATACTTATTGTTCCTATTCATCATCCTACTTGTTAGGAGCTCCATGGAGTAGTGACAGTATTGACATGTTATACTCATCTGAAGCTATGCGAAGTAGTGGTAGTATCAGTTTATACACATTATTCTTGACAAATTCTTTATTATTTTTCTCCAAAATGAGAAAAACACTCTCTAGATTAGAAAGTGTTGGAAGATTCGATGAAACTTTCTCTGGTCATTTATTTTGGCTTTTATGATGATCTTGTGTGCTTTTGAAAAATCTATGAAATTTTCACTAAAACATGTGAGACCCTTCAAGATAACATAAGTGGTCATTTTATAGTATATAGGTTTGTCTTGATGATTGTGGACTTTGGAGTGGTCATGACAGAATTAGTTAGAGTAAGTACTACTCGTAAACTTTATTTGTTTAAATGAGAAATGTTATTAACTAGGGTCTTGTGGGACCAATACTCTCCAAATAGTGTAACTTGGAAAAACTACGGTAAGTTTTACAAGTAATTTTATATTTATTTGCTTAGGTTTATATTGAATATCATGTTATTTTTTTACTAAAAAATATTTTTATTGATAACTTATCTTGAATAAGAGTCATCAGGGATGATAACTAGCTTTAGGGGGAAAGGATGTTACATCTCGATTCATCACCAAATAAGCTCACTGGACTATCCATAGATAGCTCTAGTTAACAATTCAAATTTGATGATATTTATGATTAAACTTAGAAATTATAATATTTTTGGGTTAATTGAATATCGCTTAATTAAATTATAATTCATGATTGCTTAGTATGAGTTGGTTTATGTATGTGTTTTTATTTTTAATCATATTAATGAATTGTTATAAATATATATTGTTGATTATGATTATCATGTGTTATGGCCTAACTACCTATGTGTTGTGAGGTGGATGTAGAATAATTCTTCCCTCAAACGTATCAGAAGGAGAGCATCAATAGAGATGATGTTGTAGATAAAAACATCTCAAGTCGACAGAGAGCTAGCGAAACCTTGCACACACACATAGTAATTAGTCATGGTAAAAATGCATTAAAACAACTTCCTTATTAGTGTGTTTGATTACTTGCTTGAAGTATTGCTTGATGAGGTTTGTTAGAGTAGGTAAAATTATTGTAATGAATTTATTTACGCTTTTAGCATGTCTTATCATTAATATGTTAGAAACAATTTTGGCTAAGATAAATTGTAATACAAATTATTTTTACTTTTTCAAAAATTACCATTTAAATTGTTATAACACATTTAAATGCTAATTTAATTTAATAAATCATGATAAGTGAACATTCTATATTATAGTTATTAAAAAATAGAAATTATTGTGAAAAAGAAATTAAAAAAAGAGAAGAATTATTTTTAAAAAATAATATAAAATTAAATTAAAAAAATAAAGGAAGGTCTAAATAAAATAAAGCAAAAAGAAAGAGAAAATAAAAATAAATAAAGAAAAATAACAAAGTAATAAGAAATAAAAATAAAAGCAATAAATAAAACCAAAAGAAAAGCATGTTTCTTTTTAAAAAGGAATAAAACTGAGAAGAAAAGTAGCCCCTCATGTTTGAAGGAAAAGAGGGAGGATTATTACATTGGAAAGTGAGAGGGCACGTAGGGGCAACATTTTCAAGAGGAAACCACAAAGAAAAAATAGAGTGCATGTTTCTCATAAGTTTCAGGTAGGTATCATTTTGTTTGGATTCATACAAGTATCTAAGTTATTTTACAATTGTTTATAGACTGGATATGTATATAAATCCCTCTAAGGAATTATATACTTTATTATGCAACCACATAACAATGTCTAAAATAGCGATTAGTTGATTTTTTGGAAACTGTAATGGACAGAAATATACATTAAAATTATGGGTCAAAACACAATATGAGATTAAGAAAACGAAATATCTGATTCCCATACTCGTAAAACATCGCCCCGCTTCTATTTAGCTATATATATATATGCTTGGTGATTTGTAAACACCCTAGTTTTAAGTAGTAGTAGTTTGGGGAAAGTGGTGATGGGATTTGTAAACAATCATTGCTGTATCTTATTGCAATCACTTCTTCTACTTCTACAATCCGAGATTTTTTAATTACACCACACCAAGCCTATTTCCATGTCAAGTTCTATTCTTTTTTTTTCTTTGACTCAACCCAAGAGCAACATCACCACCATTATTTTTAGCTCAGCTGTTTCAACTTGGGCAAAACCACGTTTCATTTCAATCAAGGTTTTCAATGGAATTTGAAAGCCCCTCTACGTTTTCAAAAGACTTATAATATGCTTTTATCTCCATGTCTGCCTAGGACATATATATCATATATATGTACTGTAACCGTGTTTCTTTCTGGGAGTGCGAGCCATTAACACCTAGTTCCTGCATTTAATAATTAAATTATGAGAGTGGCTTTCGTCGATTCCATCGTGAGTATGATGGTGGTCGGTGCTTATGTGATTTTGCATTTTTTTGAGTTGACGGGAAGGGTAAAGGGAGTCCCACATTTGATTGGTTAGTAATTTATAACCAGTGTTAAAGTTAGCTGGTCTTTCTATTCATCTTTGGCATCGACTTACCACAAATTCCCATCTTAACCTATTTAATTTTTGATTCCCAATTGGGTGATTCTCACTGTGGTAAGTGAAAGGGCAATCTATTGTAAAAACTCACTTTGGCAATGAGGCATCGCATTATTTTGTCTGGTATAGCCATATAAGCAAATGGCGTCTCATTTTATTAGGCCCTTTTATTATATTTGTGGCATTATTCTACCGTTTTACGTTTTTCCGAGTGAAGTTGAGTATTTGCATAATTATAAATGTATCCTCTCTTAAAAATAATTCTCTACGGTTGCTATATAGTGCATATAGCGTGGCATATAGCGAAATTATATCAAAATGGTAATATTGGACATAGTAGGGAGCTTTATTTGTGAATAGCAAATTATTATGGGTTTAATATGATATAAAAACTGATATATAATATTTTGCACAATATCAAACATAAATTACATATAGATAACTAATTTATCTTATTATGTGGCGAAGGTGGATGGATATAAAGTTAGATATATATATTAATAAAGTTATATTTGGTAATATGGGATAAGTTATCAATATTTGGATATAATATATTTACAAGAGTTTTGTCATAGTAAACATTCATCTTAATTGAGAGTTATTTTACCTTTGGGGATTGGTCATAAATTTAGTATATAATAAGAACATATGTTCAAATATATATTATTTTAAAATATATATGTATTTTGCTAATATATATATATCACTTAAGATATAAAATAATTATACAATATTTCGATACCTGGGACTTGACTAACTAAATTATTATTGTCAAACATAGAGTGGATGAATCATACAAGTTGAATGCTAGAACATAGCTACTCTCTAGTATGAGTTAAACCTTGAGGAGATTTTAGATCCTTTATTATATAAAAAAATCATTATAAAGAGTTTGACAATGTTTTTAATTATCACTGTTTGAATAATTAACAACTTGGGGTAGATTCATTTAGCTATTATTCTTAAGTGAAACATTAGCATAAAATTGCAAGTAACGATTAAGTTGATTAGTGAATGATTGCTTATTAACCCTCAAAAATAAACTGATGAAAAAATTGGGTTACTTGTGTTTCATGAAAATGAAGTTTGATTTTTCTAATTGTTACAATAAGCGTGTTTTAGGCACAACTATATCATTAACTAATTTCTATGCTTAGTAGTTTCAATTAAAACACTAAATTGTGGATTAGAAATTGCATAACATTGGAATGTCTACTTGTGGTGTACATCAAGATGTGCCAGTGTTTGTATGTAGAGATTATACCTGTATTTCCTCAAATTATTTTTTAAAGACAATAAGTTACATAGGAATCATGATCTATAACCTTTGGAACAAGCTTCTAAAAGCAATGAGTCGTTAAGGTGCAAATTCATAATGGGATTTATGAATTAGCTGACTCAAAATTAATAATATGAATGATTGTTTGTCTCATGTACTCATTATGGAATACTTGTACAAAAATCGCATACTATGAGTGTGTTAAAAGTATAGTTATACTAAGTGTTTAATGGTGTATCATGATGCATGTTTTTATGTTGAGATACCTTGGCATGCTTGTATGTAGAATATACTCGGGTGGTATAGTACTTTATTTTTTTATTATTATTGTCTACATGGTCTAGTTGGGTCTTAAAATTCATAAATTTGATTTATATGGTGTTATGTAGTTGGAAACCTATGATAATATAGGGTATCATAAGGTATTATATTATAAAAGTATGTTGTATTCAGGGGGTACTTACAATATCTATTTAACCTAACTCATATCTACATTTATCTTTATACATACATGTTATTGTTGTCGATTATGTGTATTTTTATAGCTGATAGACTTGTGTATGTGTGCATGTAAACTCTAAAAAATTAAAAAATGTTATGTTGAAATTTTATAATGTTATATAGGAATGATGACTTATTTTATTATATATAGTTACTTGTGTAACGCTTGTGTTTTCATGTATTTGAGACTACTTCATATGATTAATGTGAAAATCTGATAGTTATGTCATAGAATACTAGACTATGGTAGTATGAGATGCTATAAAGTGTAGATAATTGAAAACCAATTATATTGTTGAATTGTACAGTTAAATTATATGTTTATCTAGGTGGTATATTTGTAATCATTATTTCTAGAATGGGATAAAATAAATAGAAGATTCATTCATATGTTAAACGGACTTAATGTATGTTGTTATTACTCCTATGTACAATGTGTCATGTGATGCATTTTATAATAGGATGTAAGTTTATGAATCTTGTGGATGAATTGTATTTAACTAATCTACATTGCTAACACGGGGTAAGGAGTGAGATGGACTTCATTGGCTTACTGGCATTGCAATGTTAGATGAAGGTAGTCCGATCAAGTGGTGTGTATTAAATTGATTGATCTAGATCATTATCATTTATTATTTATAAATCTTTAGATCAAAGTATGTTTTATGAGACATTATCATTTCATGGGTATGGTTCACATGTTAGTGCAATATCTTATAATAAAACATATTTCTATGATACATTGTATGTTTAGTTTAGAATCATACAACACACAGGTACTTGCTAATCTCTCTAGATTCTCGCACTACCACTATCTACTCATCCATGAAGGGAGGGTCATTACCTGATGGGATTAGTGTAGGGAATCATTGGTCCATTGTTGGTGAGGTAAAGCACTCAGATGATGCTCTCCCTCCCCATAGCAATACTACTATTAAGATGACACTTGAGATTACCATAAATATCAGAGAGTTTTAAAAACTCATGCTCCAAAGACCCAGGTATCTAAATTACATACATTGTATTAGATTGAATATTATTATTAAGTATTGTCATAAAAAATTATAATTACATAATATTGTATGATGGCAGTAGAGATTGTAGAGTTGCATCAGTTGTGGTTGAGTTGCAGTCTTTCTATATTCATTTTATGTAGCATCTTCATAACATTAGAGATTTGTGATGTAATATGTTATCACTTGAATATATATGTGATCTTTGTTTAGATTTTCAAGTGTAATCTATTTATGGTATATATGTTTAATTAAAAAAATCATGTATTTATATATCTTCCCTAACGGGGTTGTTATACTTCAAGATTTTTGTTTGATTCATTTTGTCAAAGAATGATCCTTCAGGAAAAGTGTTCAATCTCTCTAAAAGATACCCTTCAGAACTTTTGTCTAGGACTTTTATTGATTAAATGACCCTTCAGGAGTTTTGTTTCAGATAAAATGTTCGAAAAAATTCTAGATACTTAGTCAAAAAACTCAAAATAATTCTCCTTCAAGAATTCTAACACTTATCCAAATAAAGTGGAACAATTTATTTGAGGGAATTATGCCTTGTACTTTTGTTGTGTTTTTTGTGTGAAAATTTTTCTCTGAGGGAATTCTAAATGCTCTAGCAATTGGCTAAAAGTTGAAATATTTGGCTAAGTGTAAATTGAAGCATTTTTCTAGACCTGTTCCTGCAACTGTTTAGCACCATAAAACCTTCCTTGGATCCCTCCACTTGCAATGTTGAGCCTGCTTCCAAGCCACCTAATCCACTCAACAATTGGGACACTACTCATCTTTTAAATTGGGTAGAAGCTTGGTATGTGGGCCAAAATGATTGACAATTACTACTGATCCATCCCATAATAGTCACATGCATTTTTTAAAAAAAAGCCAAATTAAAAATACATACTCCTCTCTTCTTAACTTCCATATTTTGGAGAAACTATTAGTATATTTTTGTACTTGCATACCTTCAAGAAAAGTTGCATGTTCAAATGTAATTTATTACTCTCTTAGAGTAATTTTACTCTTAAACCTTGTATAAATTATGATGTTATAACTAGCCGAATAGCTTTTAACTTCCCTAATGTCCTTATAAATATGTGGAAAATGAAGCATTAATGTCCTTCTAACATCCTTCTAATAATGTGAAAAATTATGTGTTGTTCTATTATAGACTATTATATTGCACATCCAACATTTATTCATAGCATTTATTTTGTTGAAATTGCTTTTGCATACAAAAATTGGAGAAAACTATGAACAAGGTCAAATTCATGTCATACATTTTTTGAATTATAAAAAACATTCAAAAAATGAGAACTATTGTAGAGATAATTTTTCTATGTGTTCCATTTGATGAAACTAAAGATCGGCTAAAAAATGGTTTCTTAACATGACAAGAAGATTATGCATTCTTAAAATAACCCCAAAAAAATTGGAATTGTATATCAGAGTATGTTTTGGACACATGTTAGGCCCACTTATTTGGATTGTTAACACAATGATAAGCATTCAACGTACTCACATTATGCAACTGGAACTGAAAAAGGTGAACTAAGAAAATTAGCTATAGGTATACATAAAAAAAGGTGTTATGGGAAGCATGTTATTGTGTTAGAAGTATTATGGAGTTTTAGGCATATTGATGTACACATACATTAATATGCCCGAATACCATACGTGACACTTATACTTCTACATAGGACTATTTCTAGGTCCTTGACCCTAGGTAAATACCTCATTCCACTCAATGGGTTTCATTCCCGTTTGAGGAGGGTTAAGTTAAAGGATTGGTTTAACCAGGAAGGATAACTCTATTTTCTTAGGTTATCATTTAGGTTAAACATAGATTTATATTAAAATGCATGTTTCATAATTTAAACAATCAACATGATCAACAACCAAATACAATTCAGCATTTACATATTTTGAATCATTCACACAACAAAATATATTAAAGCACAAGAGGAAATAGATTTAAATACGAGGATTCTCTAGTGCTATCAATCGACCATAATGTCTTATAGCCTTTAGGTCATTGCACTAATCATATAATGTATACATCATATGTTTATCAATCATGGATGTTAATACTAGAATAATAATTAAAGATATAATTTAATCAACATCGTTATTCTATAAGCAGTCAAGTAACAAAACATACAACCATTATGATTTGCATAGCCAATGAGATATTAAAGAGTTTAAGGCACTTAATCAAATAAATCTAAACTATCTATGTGTTATAGTGAAGCTAGACTATAAATTAAATTAAAAATAATTTATTTTCTTTCATACAATATTTCATAATCACATAATAAATTAACACCTAAATATATGATTGTTTTAGGAATATGTTTATAATATAACTAGACTAACAGAGAGCAGCAAGTGTTCAACAACAATGTTTAAACACAAAATTCAACATCATCAAATAATGAAGTTCATCTGAGTTTCAAGATGAGTGGAACCCAAATAAAATATTTCACTTAAGTAAATTTTACAAATTTTTTAGTTGGAAAACCAAGACAGTGAGGTAAATAAGTTTAACTATTGGAAATAAAAGTAAGATATATACAACTCATTATGAAAGAAAAATAGCTAACATGTAGATTTTACTTAATCATCTAAATCTCATTAAATAGAGCAAAGTGACATAATGACTTGTTTATCTTATTCATAAGACATTACTATAGTTTCCTTCAAGTTCCTTTACTTAACCAAATGAATAATCTATGCAAAACATTATCCATTCCTATTGTAAAATCATAAGATTGAGCTAATTGTTATTTCATTTTTAAAAAATACAAAAGTTAACTTATTAAATTTAGATTACACATGTACATGATTTACGAGATAATATATTTTTAAATGAATGTATAATACATACCTTGTATGCAACTAGATATGTTGGAAATGCATCTTTAGAAGGAGGGATTTAGTTTGTTGTTCTTATGAAGCAGATACCAATTTTATGTATTACTGAAATGATTAAGAAATCCATATGCATCTATGTTAAATTAAATATTAACTTAGTCAATGTGAGCTAACATCATAACTTATATTTGATTTCCTTATATAAGTTATTCATTCTAATTTAAACATATTTTTAGAATTAATGACTAGTGAAAAACATCTAAGTAAATCCCATGTTAGTATCCATGGATTAATTATGTTGGTATTAAGAATTGATAAGAAAATGAACATTTTTAATGATGTATATATCAAAGCTAAATAAAACATGGATATAATCAATAACATAAAACAATGTTAGACCAATGTAGAATTAATATGGCAACAAACATATACATGGGTTAACTGCATAACCAACTAAATCCAGCTTTGATATTATTATAAAGAATATTAAATCAATGTATAATTAATTCAATAATATAATGCACTTGATGTGTAACATCTTTAACCAACAATCAATTTATATTTTGTACAATATTCAATATCCATTTGACTCATCAATCCATTCATAACCCCAGTTAGAAGTCATCAATATCAATATATTAACTAATTTAAAGCTAACAGCTATAGTCAATGCTACATGATATTTCAACAAATTAATCAATTCAGAAACTAAGTTTGTTACCATCATCCATACATATATACGAAGTTGTCAAATTATGGAGTCAAACACGAACAAACTGATTAGGACAAAACCGTTTAACCAACCCTATGAGCCCAACCATCAGTGGCCCTCATCACCCCAACATCAGTAGGATGGTGGTTGGGGTAATAGGGAACATGAGATGAATTTTGATTAAATCAATTTTTGAATAAAGAGACATATCGAAGTAAAAATAATATACGAAACAAAGTCATATCATTCTAAGGTGAGATGAGAATAATTAATCCATCTAAGTATAGATCGAGAGCGGGGAAGGTTAATCATGGTTATTGAATGATATAGAATGGATTAACTCTAATCCATTATATATCCTTCAAACTTATCCTACTTGGACCCCTGTCCAACATTTTGACCAACCTTAACCATCTGGACCCCTAATATATACTTATTTAATATTCAAGTCTAGTCTAAGAATGAAAATCTACATATTCCATCATGTAACACAAAATAGAATAAAATTCAATCATAATTATTTCTTTAACATAGCAAAAAAATAAATAGACTTTCCTCCAATGCAACAGGCTCAATTAATTCCAAAACTCAAATCGAGTAATTCAAAATATCAAAATAACTCCATCAATAATATATCAATACCATTGTAAGACCTAATGGTCATAACTCAAATGTAGCTTTATGCAGGCACTCATATATCACATGTGTACCCTCCCACTTTGATGCAAAAGCTAACTTAGTCAATAGAATGACATAGTCGTAAAAGGAGACAATATAATTATAAACAAAACAATATAACTGAGTCAATAACAATCATAACCAAAATAATAATAATCAAGATCAAACACAATAATAATCATGATCTAATCAAACCAAATACCAAGGTCAAGATCTAAGACCATGACAAAGCAAGTAAGGTCCATTTGAATAACCCATCCATGGTATAAGATAGCACAGTCACATAAATACATCTCAAAACCATACGATATATATATGTGTGTGTGTGTGTGTGTGTGTATATATATATATATATATATATATATATATATATATATATATATATATATATGCAGAAACTTATATATCACATGTGTACCCTACAATTTTGATGCAAAATCTAACTTAGTCAATAGAATGACATAGTGGTAAAAGGAGACAACATAATTATAAACAAAACAATATAACTGAGTTAATAATAAGCATAATTGAAACAATAATAATCAAGATCGAACACAACAATAATCATGATCTAATCAAACCAAATACCAAGGTCAAGATCTAAGACCACGACAAAACAAGTAAGGTCCATTTGAATAACCCAACCATGGTATAAGATAGCATAGTCACATAAATACATCTCAAAGTCATACGATGTGTGTGTGTGTGTGTGTACACACACATATACAGTTCAATACTTCGAAGAAATAAATAACACAATAAACCCACAACATAATAACTTAATTAAATAAGAATACCATAGTCTGGTTCAAAATAATTATTATAAAAAGGCAAATACTAGAATAGATTTATAGCTTTAGCCAATGAAACACCAAAGTTTGACAATTCGTATCTATCATGCAATATAGCGCAATCATAGTAAAAATAACCAAGAGTCCAAATTCAAGGCCATGACCTACTTTATATTATTCAAGCACGGGATCAAACCAAATGCAAATAACCCTAATCAATCATATTCACATATTTATGTCTATAAGGCTTTGACATAAATGTACACTTTGATCAAACTATATAACAAAAAATGTTAATAACCCTATGTACACATAGCATGATTTTGACACAAACACAACACAATAAAAACATAGCACACACTAATATAACCAAATACCATGTAATAACACCTTGACCAACAAAATATTCGAACAAGGATTATCAAAAGAGTAATGACCTTAAGGTGGTATGATAAATTTAAGATTATGGCATGACTTGTAATCCAAGCAACCATTTGCACAGCTGAGCCACAAATATAAAAAAAGGAAAAATGCAATCAAATACACAACCTTATTAAATAATGCAATTACCCTTTATAAACCACATAGTTGCTAAATATGGAAAACACAATTATTGTTTTATAAAAACATAGTTACCATAGAACATGAAGTTATTATAATAACAAACTCATTTACCTTTATATCACACAGTCATTTATACATATGAACATAGTCACCTTTATTTAATAAAATGCAATCAACAAAAAACATTCTTTAAGATTATACATGAAAATGCCACCCATTGAAAAGCTATCTATCTTAACCCATAATGTTTGGTACATATTTAATTTCAACCAAAAACTCACATAATTCCATGGTAAGGCTTATGACAAGTAGCAATGAAAAACATGCATGCAGAGATGAGTTAAAATGAAATCAAAGATTCGAACCATACCTTCATGTGTGTGTGTGTGTGTGTGTGTGTGTGTGTGTGTGTGTGTGTGTGTCCATTACCAAGTTTATATGCAATGATATATTGATATATCATTATCTGGGGTCTATGTATTCACCCAAAAGTCCTAAGACTTTTGATTGCATAAGCAACCTCTAAATATTAATTTCCATTTAATAAAGTTAACCAAAAATGAAACCAAAAAATCAAATGACTTACTTGAAAATGCTAAAAAACTCCAATAAGCCAAAGGATAAAAACCTCTATCTTCCTTCACACATGGTTATGTGTGTTTTCTAAACTATCATGGCCACCATTAAAACTAGTTGAGCATTTCTACTATTTTCTCTCCCAACTTTCCATTTTATTAATATGTATTTAATTTGGAAGTAGAGAAAAACACCTCCATACCCCAAGGCATTCCCCCACCAATATCGTCATTAATGGCAAGTCTAGAAGGCTTGATGATTAAACAACCCATCAACCAATAGAAAAAGAGATTACATCTTAATGCCTAAGTTTAAACATAAACCTTGAGTATTAATGTTATAGCCCCCCACTGATTACACCACCTACCTCATTAAATGGGGTTAATGCATCTCCCAATACATCATCAACCTAAGTCAATGTCATAACATATTAAAGTCAATGAATCAAATTGAACATAATACCAAAAGTAAGTCATTAAAATACAAGCCACCATCTTAGTCTAAGGTTTAGCTAGCTTGAATGGGGTAGGACATGGGAGTAGGGTGACAAGGGTTCCTAAGGAGTGGGGGTCTGTTAGGTCTAGGTGTGTCTAGGTAGGTTTAGGTACTTAACAGCATAGGTTACTAGGATCAATGGAGGGATGAAGAAAATATTTGAAGACCTACATAGGAGAGAAAATAGAATGGAGCTATGCACATGACATAAAGACGATGACCAACAAAAACACATAAAAAATAATGGTAGACAATGATAAATAATAATATCAAACAAAGTATAGCAGTAAAAACAAGTATAAGGACCACAACTAACAAATATAATGACCAATCAAGGTGTCTAAAGGATAATGAAATAAAAAAGTATACATATTAGACATTTTGATCTGCTTAGAAGTCACTCAGTTTTGGGAGTACAGCCTCCAACATATACCTAACTCATAGACAAAACCTGCAACCACCAAAAAAGACATCAATCACATTATGTCAATAATCAATAATTAATATAGATTTATAATATCATCATAGTAGTAATAAGTCTATAAAAAAATTAATCACATAATTAAATACACAACCCAATACTGTTGTAATTAATACTATAAATAATCTAGCTAAAATAATAGATAATAACCAGTTCAACAACATAATGTTAATGTCATAATAGCATAATATATAATGAAAATATGGGATCATAACATCCTCCCCCTCTTGGAAGGAAGTGATCCTAGTGACTTAATCAAAATTACAAATATCAGTGTCTTTTCAAGTAGTGCTCCTTTTGCTTAGAGGGTCCCATTATACCAAAACTTTTATATCTCTGTTACATAGCTTAATGTTGTGATGGTTCAAGGTTCTCACTAGTTCCAACTATATTTTCCTCTTTCATGACCTATAAATGATTCCAATCCAAAACATGAGATGGATAAGGTATATACTTATCAAAAAAATATGAAAAACATCATGAATCCTTAAAAGACAAGGAAGAAGTGTCAGTTGGTAAGCAATAGAGCTAATCTTTTCCACTATGTCAGAAGGCCCAACAAAGTGTGGTGCTAACTCAAAAGCCTCTCCAAATTTAATATAATTTTTCTATGGTCTAATGCATAAAAAAACTTTATCTCCCATGATTTATTCATGTAGGGTTCTTTTTGATCTGTATATCTCTTTTGTCTGTCAAAAGCTATTTTCAAATTCTACCTTATTAATTCCATCTACCTATTATATTCTAACAACAAATCAGGTCCATTAACAAACTTGTTTTCCAAGTTATTCCAACCAAGAGTTATTATACACTTATGTCTATATAAGGATTCAAATAGAGCCATCTTAATAATTGAATGGTAGGAATTATTATATGTAAATTCAACTAGATGGAGGTAGTCCTCCCATTTTGTTTGTTAATCCATTACATACATGCACATCATATCTTTAACCACATGGTTGAGTCATTCTGTTTATCCATCTATTTTTAGATGATATGAAGAACTAAAATTTAGTTTTTCTCAAAAAGTTGTAGTTAAAGTATGCCAAAACCTTAAAATAAATAACTTGTCTCAATCTGATATGATCACTTCAGGTATACCATGGACTCTTACCACTTCATAAAGCATTCTGCAAACATAGATGCATTATCTATTAAGTTTCTGGCAATAAAGTGGCCAATTTTAGTTGATTTATCAATCAACCCAAAGATTGTATCATGCTTACTGTGTTATTTTGGCAACCCTGCAATAAAATCGAGACTACAACCCACTTATCTCTTGGAATATCATGAGGGTACAATAACCCTCCTCGATGGCAATGCTTAGCTTTGATCTATTGGCATTCCAAGCATTTTGCTACAAATTCAATGACATCATGCTTCATTTTGGGCCTAAAATAGAGCATTTTTAACTCATGCATCATTTTTGTAACCCCTACATGACCATAATACGATGATGTATACACTTTATTAAGTACAAAATTTATCAAGTCACCCAAACCAAGGACATAAATTATGTTTTTATGCTTTATCAAGCCATCTATTATAATAAAAAATTCAACAAATCTTTTTGCTATAGGCTTGTTAGCCAAACCTACTCTTACATCATGGCAGAATACATTAGCAAGCTACTATTCCAAAACAACACTTTTAAAATTCTATTGTAATACTAACAAGGTAGAAATGTATGTACATCTTTAAGTGAATTAGCCACATGATTCTCCTTACCTTTGACATATGATACATTCATATCAAAATTACTCAAAAAATTTAGCCACCTACGTTGGCATGAATTTAAATCTTTTTGAGAGAATAAATACTGAAGATTTTGATGATCATATCTTACTTAGAAAGGCTTTCCCAATAGAAAATGTTTCCATTATTTGAGTGCATGAACAATGAAAACAAGATCCATGTCATACATAAGATAGTTCTTTTCATTTTCTTTTAACTTTCATGATTCATAAGCCATAATCTTGCCATCTTGAGCCAAGATGACTCCATAGCCTTCTTTAGAAGCATCAAACCAAACTTTAAAGTTACCACTTGGGTTTGGTATGATAAGAATAGGAGTTATTGTAAGCAGCCCTTTCAACTTATTAAATGCTTCCTCACACTAAGGAGTCTATACAAACTTCTTTCCTTTACATTGTAAGGAATTAATGGGATAAGCCACACTAGAAAAATTCTCAACAAAACACTGTTAATAACTAGCCAAACCCATGAAGCTGTGCACTTCATGCACATTAGAAGAGAAGACCAATCTTGAATAGAGTTAATTTTAGTGAGGTCAATAAAAATGACTTTTTTAGAAATAATGTCCTAAGTAATGAATTTATGATTCATAGAATGCACATTTGGATAATTTTCCATAAAGTTTAAGTTGTCTTAGTCTTTTCAAGACTAGACAAAGGTGTTGATCATGTTCAACCTCATTTTTAGAATAAATAAGAATGTCGTCAAGAAAAATTAGCATAAATTTATCCAAAAAGTCTCTAAATATGTTGTTTATAAGATTCATGAAAGTTGTAGGTGCATTGGTTAATCCAAAAGGCAAAATTGTGAACTCGTAGCGGCCATAACAGGTTCTAAATATAGTTTTATTGTGTGTCATCTTCCTTGATTTGTAATTGATGGTAACCAAATCTTAATTCAATCTCAGAAAAGACTGGAGCACCCTTTATTTAGTGAAATAAGTCATTAATTTTAGGCAAAGGATATTAATTTTTTATTGTTACTTATTTAACATACGGTAATCACTGTAAAGTCTTAATGTACCATCCTTCTTCTTTACAAAGACCATTAGAGCACCCCAAGGAGACACACTTAGCTAGATGCTTCTACCATCTAAAAAAATTTATAGCTAAACTTTTAACTCTTATAGATCAACCACATTCATGTGGTAAGGTTCTTTAGAAGCAGGGGTAGATCTAGGTATGATGTCAATGGAGAAATCAAATTCTCACTTAGGTGGTAAACCAGGCAGCTTTTTAGAAGAAATATCCATAAACTCTCTTAAAATAGTAAAATCTAGGTGTACCAACTCTTTTTCATTGGATATTTTCTACAGTCGGACTACATAAAGATTGTATCCCTTATTAACAACTCTTTTCAATTGTAAGGTTGAAAGTGTTTTATGTCTTGTGGACCCTTGCATGCCTTGTAATTATATAATTTGGCCAAGGTCATTGGTGCATCACACTCTTTTGCCCATATAATCAAGTGTGGCTTGATGTTCATGCAACCAATCCATCCCAAGGATGAGATCATAAAACCTTAAAAGTGTGATAAAAAGGTTCACCTTGGTCTTAAGAACACCAAGATACAATTCTGCTTACTCCAAACACTCAAGAATAGGCACTTTCTTTCTGGTACCGAACTCAACTTCTCAACATTATATTATCAAGATAGGTTTAATATTACATTGTTTAACCTCAAAAGGAAATAAAACAATTTGTTACACCAAAATGAATCAAGATAGTCAAATGAAAACTAGTAATTGTACCTTAAGTTTTAATTAGAAACGAATGTAAGTTAGTATTGTGATTATCAATAACATGTGCTCTATGATTTGCTTCTGAGCCTAATTTTAATTTAGGACAGTCCTCTTTATAGTGGTTATCACTACATTCTTAGCAACAATCAGTCTAAAAAATGTTACTGGAACAATGTTAGCACCCATGGTAGGTCCACATTGATTGTTTTGATGTTGTTCCTTCTTGTAAGAACCAGATTTAGAAGATCCATGGGACTTGAAATTCTTTCTTTGATTAGAGAATTTTCTAAAAAATTTATTACCTCTTAAAAATCAATGATTATGATCATATTTTTTAAAGTTTTTGTTCATGGGATAAATATGCTTTGCTTTAGACTACTACCTGCTCGACTTTAACTCTTGTCTTGCCTTTTAGCGAGACTTTTATTTTTACTCAGCCCTATAGGCTATTTATATTATTACAACCAAATTTCTTGGATTCATCATATTAACATCATGCATTAGAATTTTCTTAAGCCCAATATTAAATTTAGTAATATTGGTTTCTTTGTCATTCATATAGTTCACATGACATAGCAAATTCAAAAATGTATTCTCATACTAAGCACCAGACATGTTCTCTTACTTCAAAAGCTAAAAATAAATGATTTTATACTCTTTATAGTTTACATTCAATTATCTCTTATCAAATTCAGTCTCAACAATTGACTAGGATAGGTTCAAAGGTTGTTATCCTTCAATATCACAAAGTTATTTTCACCATAAAGCTGTAGGTCCTACTAGCTAATAGGATGCTACTCTAGCTTTCACATTAGAAGGCATATTATACAAATTAAAGTACTTTTGAAAGTGTATCAACCATGCATCGAATGCATCACCTTATTTTTCACTTGAAAAGGTGGGTGGTGGAATCTTCTTAAGTCCTTTGATAATTGGGTCAAAAGTGGTCAAAGGCAATTCTTGAATTATAGGTCCTTCCACTTGTCCCATTTCCAACCTAGGTACTTCCTCTTGGGATATCCCTTCAAGTTTTTTCAATATTTTCTCTTGGTTATCAATCTTTCTTTGAAAGGTGTTAAGGGCTATCAAGATTTCACTAAGGATATCCTCATGCTCATCAATTAAAATCCCATCAACTGATTCAACATTACGTACCTTGGTATTATTGTCAGCATTACTTATGAGCAACTCTTCTTGGTTACGAATAGGGATGAAACCATGATGACTCCTTCCTCACCCTTTACCTATGCCCCTAGTTGGGTTAACATTCAAAAAAATTCTATGGATGTTGCCTCCACTTCATTGTATTCTTACCATCCTAATAAATCATAAGTGATAACTTAGAAGATTATAATTGTTAAGAAAAATATTCATTCTTAGAGTTCTCTAGAGCATAAAACGTCTTTGATACTAGATGAAACAACAACAAAAATTGGAATCTTATATCAGAGTACATTTTGGACATGTGTTAGGCCCACTTATTTGGCTTATTAACATAATGATAAAAATTTAACGTACTCATGTATGCTCAACTAGAACCAAAGGGAGAAAATTGAGGTAATTAGCTAGAGGTAAAAACATATAAAAGGTGTTATATGGAATCATGTTATTGTAAGAAAATATTATGGGGTTCAGGGCATATTGGTATATGCCTACACAGATAAGACCCAAGCACCATACATAACACTCATACTTACGCATAAGACCATTTTTAGGTCCTTAACTCTAGGTAAATACCTCACTCTCTATAGTGGGTTTCAGTCCTGCTTGAGGATGGTTAAGTTAAGAGATTGTTTTAACCAGGAAGGATAACTCTATTTCCCTAGGTTATCATTTAGGTTAAACATAAATTTATATTAAAATACATGTTTCATAATTCAAACAATCAACATAATCAAAAACTAGATACAAATCATCACTTACAGATTTTGAATCAGTAAAAAATACTAAAGCATAAGAGGAAACATATTTAAATACAAGGATTCTCTAGTGCTATCAGCCGACCATAATGCCTTACAGCGTTTAGGTCATTGCACTACTTGTATGATGTATACATCATCCATTTATAAATCATGGATGTTAATACTAGAATGGTAATTAATGATATAGTTTAATCAACATCATTATTCTATAAGTAGTCAAGTAATGAAACATACAACCATTACAATTGGCATAGCCAATGTGATATTAAAGAGTTTAAGGCACTTGATCAAATAAATCTAAACTATCTATGTGTTATAGTGAAGCTAGACCATATATTAAATTAAAAAGAATTTATTTTCTTTCATACAATATTCTATAATCACATAATAAATGAATGCCTAAATATATCATTGTGTTAGGAATATGTTTATATTCCAACTAGACTAACAGA